>CM029605.1:62605783-62731973 GCA_017311375.1 Mytilus coruscus | reverse complement strand
AGATTTTAAGTAATTTGTGGTAACGAAATCCTTGACTTAATAATTCACATAGATTACGCTCATTGAAACCCAAAACGTCACTACAGACACGGGCATATCTTCGTTAAACAGATATAAAATGATTAATTAATATATAACAGTTTTGAAGATGTACACAGTAGGTCAAATCTCAGTTATATATGATATGATTAGGTTAGGTGGACAATTTTAGAATGGTGTAAGACATTAACAAAGTACACTCATAAGATATCAATATTGACAAAATGATATATTTTGTCTTTAAATGATTGCGTATGCAAATGATAAAAAAAATCCTATGTTTTTACGTGACTTAACAAAATTAGGTTTTTCTTTTATATTCAAATGATCAGTATTTCTGTATTTGTTCTTAACAAGTGTACCAACGAGAACAATGACTTTTAATGTTACCAATGGCACTGGGGAATATATTAAGAAAGTGACTGATGTTGATATAGCAGTAACTATTACAACCAGCTCCCTGTCCATTATTGGTGCTGTTATTATTTTTATAAACATTGGACGGAAATTTTACCGGGCGGAACAAATAAGTGATCCAATGAAACTTCTGTTTTATTTAACTATAGCTGAAATATTTACTGCAATTGGATACTTATTTGGAGCCGCTCGTTTTTGTATGGTGACGACCTCAGCCCGGAAAAAGTTTTAGCATGCCATGTAGAAAATGATTTCGGTTGTACTGCGCAAAGTTTTTGACCACGGTGTCTAGTATGTCTTCTTTTTGGTGGACCTCGATTATTGCTTTCCATCTTTTGTGGAATTCTACAAACAGAGATCCATCAGGAAGCGTCAATCAATCGAAACATGGTAGAATTGATATTCAAATGTTTGTGTATCATATACTTAGCTGGACCATACCAGGTAAGTATTAATATTATTTTGAAGTATTTTAGAAATGCACACAAATCTGTGAATTGATGATTTCATCGAGAAAAAAAAAGATTTTCTTTCGTTAGGTTACCCTATATATACCTTGAAGTGAAATGTATTTAAGAAATAATTCATGCAAACCATGTATTTGTTTGAAATGTTCACATGGCCTGGGCCGTAATATTCTAATTTATCGCACCTCGGATAAATAGTGACGTTGTGATTGGTTAAACGCCGTCACGTGGTGACCCCCTATGGATCCGTATGGGGTCAGTAAATTTCATATGGGTTTCATGACGTCACGATTACTATTTATGGTGACGTCATATATCAATGTTGTTGTATTTCGTTGTTTATTTTTCTAAAAACTCGGCAGGAAAAGTCTCATGTGCGATAAATTAATTTTACGCTTCACTACTGACCCCTACAGATCAATAGAGGTTTGAAAAATTTAAAATAGAGCAAGAATAACATGCCGTGTGGGCTGTTCTATTTTACCCACTTAACATTTCACATAAATATACAGCATCCAGGAATTATTTCTTAAATAGCGTTTAGCAAAAAATGTATAATCCTTTTAATTCTTGACCCAAACATTTGCAAATTTTAATCTACTATTCAATTTCAAATCCACATTTGACATATCAGGAATAAGGAGTCTGCCTCCATGTTGACTTGCAGAAATCCATAAGGTGGTACCAAACACCTTGTCCAAAATTAATTTGGCTCGTTTAATTTTCATAAAATTTTGACAAAATTTTACCTTGACCCTTCGACAAAAATATAAAAATTCAAAAACTTGAACCACATACTTTATCGAAAAATTTCATTGGATATATTGCAGTTTGACAAACACTAATTTGATCATTGAAAAGCTTAAAATTCCTCAACCACAGAAGTGATTAAAACGTTTAGCTAATTTGACAGAGTTGTCTCCGGTAATGTTATTTACCGCCTTAAATGTGCCAATATTTCTGTGGAATAGAAAAAGCATACCTAATTAAAACTTCGTTTAATGGTATATTTCCCGAATTCAAGTTTTTGAATAAACGTCAGATTGACATCATACTTTACATCACGTTTATGCGCCAAGATCTTTGATTAGATTTCGCGAAACTTTGTTTTAAGTTAGTTTTATGAATTATTTAAAGCCCAAGTGCATTTATTGTTTTGTTATGCAATAGAGTATAAATAACAGTACTAGTTCCGTAAGACATTTTTCCATTTAGATTTTGACTCATCAGAATCAAACATACTACTTGCTCATAAGTTACGATACATATTATATTCAATGCGAGGTAAACTCAGCCTTTTATATGTACGTCTGTGAGTCTGCACTAAATTAAATATAGAAACATTAAGAATTTTATGACGCTGGTGTTAAGAATTGGTAATTATACGTTTCTTAACGTTTGAAAATTGGAAATTGCTTGATATAACTCCAGTTATTAAATTTCAATATAATAATAATTGAGTTTTCTGCAAGATTTGTTATTACTATTTAAATTAAATAACGATAGTTTTTATCAAACGATATCCAATTCTCACGAGTTGTTCAAACTATTTTTCTTATGGGCAATACTCTCATTGTTAAATAAGAAAATCTGCGAATCGTTGGTCTAATCTTTTGCCATCACAGTATGACGTGACATGTCCTGTAACGGTGCCACACTTTAACATCAGACATTTTAAAACTATGTGTACGTTTCTGAATGTGATTGAATTTGACAAAAAGAAGATTTTCAGCTGAAAAGTGGGAGTTGTTTGTTAATTATTGAAGAAATTACATTTACACCGTCTTAACCTTTGAAAGTCATCAATGTTCTAATGGATAGCCAATGAAAATGGTGTAATATCGTCTCATGATGCTGATTTAGCCAATCAAATTAACGCAGTTTTCGTAACACTTTACCTGCAGTGTGATACGCGAAATGTCTCCATATACAGGAAATAGATAACAGGCCACAACCAGAAGAGAATATACAAGCCCAAATTACATAAATAAAAAATTAGCAGATCGTGCAGGAATTCAATGACAACGTTTTTATCAATTTCAGGTGGGATCACGATAACAGCTTTGGCAAAGGGAATTCTTGGATCAGACTTATCTGTTGGATAAGGGGCATGGTGCTGGATTTCTGCTTGTCTGTCTGATAATGAAAGAACCATATGGATGGCTGTTTCAGGAAAAGGATGGGAAATACTAATGTATTTTTCTTGCCTCTGGTTTTACATGCTTCTGAAATATCGACAAAAGTGTGAAATGATCAGATCTAGAAGAGTAATACACAACATAGCATTCGAAAACATATAGAATGTATCCTCAAGCAATAAAAAAAAAAACCAATCATTTAACAAATACAGACCATGCCTCAAGCAATAAAAAAACCCAATCATTTAACAAATACAGACCATGCCTCAAGCAATAAAAAAAACCCAATCATTTAACAAATACAGACCATGCCTCAAGCAATAAAAAACCCCAATCATTTAACAAATACAGACCATGCCTCAAGCAATAAAAAATACTTAATTTACAAATACAGACCATGGCTCAAGCAATAAAAAATACTTAATTTACAAATACAGACCATGCCTCAAGCAATAAAAAGTACTTAATTTACAAATACAGACCATGCCTCAAGCAATAAAAATACTTAATTTACAAATACAGACCATGCCTCAAGCAATAAAAATACTTAATATACAAATACAGACCATGCCTCAAGCAATAAAAATACTTAATATACAAATACAGACCATGCCTCAAGCAATAAAAATACTTAATTTACAAATACAGACCATGCCTCAAGCAATAAAAGTACTTAATTTACAAATACAGACCATGCCTCAAGCAATAAAAATACTTAATTTACAAATACAGACCATGCCTCAAGCAATAAAAATACTTAATATACAAATACAGACCATGCCTCAAGCAATAAAAATACTTAATATACAAATACAGACCATGCCTCAAGCAAAAAGAAATACTTAATATACAAATACAGACCATGCCTCAAGCAATAAAAATACTTAATATACAATACAGACCATGCCTCAAGCAATAAAAATACTTGATATACAAATACAGACCATGCCTCAAGCAATAAAAATACTTAATATACAAATACAGACCATGCCTCAAGCAATAAAAATACTTAATATACAAATACAGACCATGCCTCAAGCAATAAAAATACTTAATTTACAAATACAGACCATGCCTCAAGCAATAAAAATACTTAATATACAAATACAGACCATGCCTCAAGCAATAAAAATACTTAATATACAAATACAGACCATGCCTCAAGCAATAAAAATACTTAATATACAAATACAGACCATGCCTCAAGCAATAAAAATACTTAATATACAAATACAGACCATGCCTCAAGCAATAAAAATACTTAATATACAAATACAGACCATGCCTCAAGCAATAAAAATACTTAATATACAAATACAGACCATGCCTCAAGCAATAAAAATACTTAATATACAAATACAGACCATGCCTCAAGCAATAAAAATACTTAATATACAAATACAGACCATGCCTCAAGCAATAAAAATACTTAATATACAAATACAGACCATGCCTCAAGCAATAAAAGTACTTAATTTACAAATACAGACAATGCCTCAAGCAATAAAAATACTTAATTTACAAATACAGACCATGCCTCAAGCAATAAAAATACTTAATATACAATACAGACCATGCCTCAGGCAATAAAAATACTTAATTTACAAATACAGACCATGCCTCAAGCAATAAAAATACTTAATATACAAATACAGACCATGCCTCAAGCAATAAAAATACTTAATATACAAATACAGACCATGCCTCAAGCAATAAAAATACTTAATATACAAATACAGACCATGCCTCAAGCAATAAAAAGTACTTAATTTACAAATACAGACCATGCCTCAAGCAATAAAAATACTTAATATACAAATACAGACCATGCCTCAAGCAATAAAAAGTACTTAATTTACAAATACAGACCATGCCTCAAGCAATAAAAATACTTAATATACAAATTCAGACCATGCCTCAAGCAATAAAAATACTTAATATACAAATACAGACCATGCCTCAAGCAATAAAAATACTTAATATACAAATACAGACCATGCCTCAAGCAATAAAAATACTTAATATACAATACAGACCATGCCTCAAGCAATAAAAATACTTAATATACAAATACAGACCATGCCTCAAGCAATAAAAATACTTAATTTACAAATACAGACCATGCCTCAAGCAATAAAAATACTTAATATACAAATACAGACCATGCCTCAAGCAATAAAAATACTTAATTTACAAATACAGACCATGCCTCAAGCAATAAAAATACTTAATATACAAATACAGACCATGCCTCAAGCAATAAAAATACTTAATTTACAAATACAGACCATGCCTCAAGCAATAAAAATACTTAATATACAAATACAGACCATGCCTCAAGCAATAAAAATACTTAATTTACAAATACAGACCATGCCTCAAGCAATAAAAATACTTAATATACAAATACAGACCATGCCTCAAGCAATAAAAATACTTAATTTACAAATACAGACCATGCCTCAAGCAATAAAAATACTTAATATACAAATACAGACCATGCCTCAAGCAATAAAAATACTTAATATACAAATACAGACCATGCCTCAAGCAATAAAAATACTTAATATACAAATACAGACCATGCCTCAAGCAATAAAAATACTTAATATACAAATACAGTTACAAATACAGACCATGCCTCAAGCAATAAAAATACTTAATATACAAATACAGACCTGCCTCAAGCAATAAAAAGTACTTAATATACAAATACAGACGATGCCTCAAGCAATAAAAAGTACTTAATTTACAAATACAGACCATGCCTCAAGCAATAAAAAGTACTTAATATACAAATACAGACCATGCCTCAAGCAATAAAAAGTACTTAATTTACAAATACAAACCATGCCTCAAGCAATAAAAATACGTAATATACAAATACAGACCATGGCTCAAGCAATAAAAAGTACTTAATTTACAAATACAGACCATGCCTCAAGCAATAAAAATACTTAATTTACAAATACAGACCATGCCTCAAGCAATAAAAATACTTAATTTACAAATACAGACCATGCCTCAAGCAATAAAAATACTTAATTTACAAATACAGACCATGCCTCAAGCAATAAAAATACTTAATATACAAATACAGACCATGGCTCAAGCAATAAAAATACTTAATATACAAATACAGTTACAATACAGACCATGCCTCAGGCAATAAAAATACTTAATATACAAATACAGACCATGCCTCAAGCAATAAAAAGTACTTAATTTACAAATACAGACCATGCCTCAAGCAATAAAAATACTTAATATACAAATACAGACCATGCCTCAAGCAATAAAAATACTTAATATACAAATACAGACCATGCCTCAAGCAATAAAAATACTTAATATACAAATACAGACCATGGCTCAAGCAATAAAAATACTTAATATACAAATACAGACCATGGCTCAAGCAATAAAAATACTTAATATACAAATACAGACCATGGCTCAAGCAATAAAAATACTTAATATACAATACAGACCATGGCTCAAGCAATAAAAATACTTAATATACAAATACAGACCATGGCTCAAGCAATAAAAATACTTAATATACAAATACAGACCATGGCTCAAGCAATAAAAATACTTAATTTACAAATACAGACCATGCCTCAAGCAATAAAAATACTTAATTTACAAATACAGACCATGCCTCAAGCAATAAAAATACTTAATTTACAAATACAGACCATGCCTCAAGCAATAAAAAGTACTTAATATACAAATACAGACCATGCCTCAAGCAACAAAAATACTTAATATACAAATACAGACCATGCCTCAAGCAATAAAAATACTTAATTTACAAATACAGACCATGCCTCAAGCAATAAAAATACTTAATTTACAAATACAGACCATGCCTCAAGCAATAAAAATACTTAATATACAAATACAGACCATGCCTCAAGCAATAAAAATACTTAATATACAAATACAGACCATGGCTCAAGCAATAAAAATACTTAATATACAAATACAGACCATGGCTAAAGGAATAAAAATACTTAATATACAAATACAGACCATGGCTCAAGCAATAAAAATACTTAATATACAAATACAGACCATGGCTCAAGCAATACAAAATACTTAATATACAAATACAGACCATGGCTAAAGGAATAAAAATACTTAATATACAAATACAGACCATGGCTCAAGCAATAAAAATACTTAATATACAAATACAGACCATGCCTCAAGCAATAAAAATACTTAATTTACAAATACAGACCATGGCTCAAGCAATAAAAATACTTAATATACAAATACAGACCATGCCTAAAGCAATAAAAATACTTAATATACAATACAGACCATGGCTCAAGCAATAAAAATACTTAATATACAAATACAGACCATGGCTCAAGCAATAAAAATACTTAATTTACAAATACAGACCATGCCTCAAGCAATAAAAATACTTAATTTACAAATACAGACCATGCCTCAAGCAATAAAAATACTTAATTTACAAATACAGACCATGCCTCAAGCAATAAAAAGTACTTAATATACAAATACAGACCATGGCTCAAGCAACAAAAAATACTTAATATACAAATACAGACCATGCCTCAAGCAATAAAAATACTTAATTTACAAATACAGACCATGCCTCAAGCAATAAAAATACTTAATTTACAAATACAGACCATGCCTCAAGCAATAAAAATACTTAATATACAAATACAGACCATGCCTCAAGCAATAAAAATACTTAATATACAAATACAGACCATGGCTCAAGCAATAAAAATACTTAATATACAAATACAGACCATGGCTAAAGGAATAAAAATACTTAATATACAAATACAGACCATGGCTCAAGCAATAAAAATACTTAATATACAAATACAGACCATGGCTCAAGCAATACAAAATACTTAATATACAAATACAGACCATGGCTAAAGGAATAAAAATACTTAATATACAAATACAGACCATGGCTCAAGCAATAAAAATACTTAATATACAAATACAGACCATGCCTCAAGCAATAAAAATACTTAATTTACAAATACAGACCATGGCTCAAGCAATAAAAATACTTAATATACAAATACAGACCATGCCTAAAGCAATAAAAATACTTAATATACAAATACAGACCATGGCTCAAGCAATAAAAATACTTAATATACAAATACAGACCATGCCTCAAGCAATAAAAATACTTAATATACAAATACAGACCATGGCTCAAGCAATAAAAATACTTAATATACAAATACAGACCATGGCTCAAGCAATAAAAATACTTAATATACAAATACAGACCATGGCTAAAGGAATAAAAATACTTAATATACAAATACAGACCATGGCTCAAGCAATAAAAATACTAAAGTTACAAATACAGACCATGGCTCAAGCAATAAAAATACTTAAGTTACAAATACAGACCATGCCTCAAGGAATAAAAATACTTAATATACAAATACAGACCATGGCTCAAGCAATAAAAATACTTAATTTACAAATACAGACCATGGCTCAAGCAATAAAAATACTTAATATACAAATACAGACCATGCCTCAAGCAATAAAAATACTTAATATACAAATACAGACCATGGCTCAAGCAATAAAAATACTTAATATACAAATACAGACCATGGCTCAAGCAATAAAAATACTTAATATACAAATACAGACCATGGCTCAAGCAATAAAAATACTTAATATACAAATACAGACCATGGCTCAAGGAATAAAAATACTTAATATACAAATACAGACCATGGCTCAAGCAATAAAAATACTTAATTTACAAATACAGACCATGCCTCAAGAAATAAAAATACTTAATATACAAATACAGACCATGGCTCAAGCAATAAAAATACTTAATATACAAATACAGACCATGGCTAAAGGAATAAAAAATACTTAATATACAAATACAGACCATGGCTAAAGGAATAAAAAATACTTAATATACAAATACAGACCATGGCTCAAGCAATACAAAATACTTAATATACAAATACAGACCATGGCTAAAGGAATAAAAATACTTAATATACAAATACAGACCATGGCTCAAGCAATAAAAATACTTAATATACAAATACAGACCATGCCTAAAGCAATAAAAATACTTAATATACAAATACAGACCATGGCTCAAGCAATAAAAATACTTAATATACAAATACAGACCATGCCTCAAGCAATAAAAATACTTAATATACAAATACAGACCATGGCTCAAGCAATAAAAATACTTAATATACAAATACAGACCATGGCTCAAGCAATAAAAATACTTAATATACAAATACAGACCATGGCTCAAGCAATAAAAATACTTAATATACAAATACAGACCATGGCTAAAGGAATAAAAATACTTAATATACAAATACAGACCATGGCTCAAGCAATAAAAAATACTAAAGTTACAAATACAGACCATGGCTCAAGCAATAAAAATACTTAAGTTACAAATACAGACCATGCCTCAAGGAATAAAAATACTTAATATACAAATACAGACCATGGCTCAAGCAATAAAAATACTTAATTTACAAATACAGACCATGGCTCAAGCAATAAAAATACTTAATATACAAATACAGACCATGCCTCAAGCAATAAAAATACTTAATATACAAATACAGACCATGCCTCAAGCAATAAAAAATACTTAATATACAAATACAGACCATGGCTCAAGCAATAAAAATACTTAATATACAAATACAGACCATGGCTCAAGCAATAAAAAATACTTAATATACAAATACAGACCATGGCTCAAGGAATAAAAATACTTAATATACAAATACAGACCATGGCTCAAGCAATAAAAATACTTAATTTACAAATACAGACCATGCCTCAAGAAATAAAAATACTTAATATACAAATACAGACCATGGCTCAAGGAATAAAAATACTTAATATACAAATACAGACCATGGCTAAAGGAATAAAAATACTTAATATACAAATACAGACCATGGCTAAAGGAATAAAAAATACTTAATATACAAATACAGACCATGGCTCAAGCAATACAAAATACTTAATATACAAATACAGACCATGGCTAAAGGAATAAAAATACTTAATATACAAATACAGACCATGGCTCAAGCAATAAAAATACTTAATATACAAATACAGACCATGCCTCAAGCAATAAAAATACTTAATTTACAAATACAGACCATGGCTCAAGCAATAAAAATACTTAATATACAAATACAGACCATGCCTAAAGCAATAAAAATACTTAATATACAAATACAGACCATGGCTCAAGCAATAAAAATACTTAATATACAAATACAGACCATGCCTCAAGCAATAAAAATACTTAATATACAAATACAGACCATGGCTCAAGCAATAAAAATACTTAATATACAAATACAGACCATGGCTCAAGCAATAAAAATACTTAATATACAAATACAGACCATGGCTCAAGCAATAAAAATACTTAATATACAAATACAGACCATGGCTCAAGGAATAAAAATACTTAATATACAAATACAGACCATGGCTAAAGGAATAAAAATACTTAATATACAAATACAGACCATGGCTCAAGCAATAAAAATACTAAAGTTACAAATACAGACCATGGCTCAAGCAATAAAAATACTTAAGTTACAAATACAGACCATGCCTCAAGGAATAAAAATACTTAATATACAAATACAGACCATGGCTCAAGCAATAAAAATACTTAATTTACAAATACAGACCATGGCTCAAGCAATAAAAATACTTAATATACAAATACAGACCATGCCTCAAGCAATAAAAATACTTAATATACAAATACAGACCATGCCTCAAGCAATAAAAATACTTAATATACAAATACAGACCATGGCTCAAGCAATAAAAATACTTAATATACAAATACAGACCATGGCTCAAGCAATAAAAATACTTAATATACAAATACAGACCATGGCTCAAGGAATAAAAATACTTAATATACAAATACAGACCATGGCTCAAGCAATAAAAATACTTAATTTACAAATACAGACCATGCCTCAAGAAATAAAAATACTTAATATACAAATACAGACCATGGCTCAAGCAATAAAAATACTTAATATACAAATACAGACCATGGCTCAAGCAATAAAAAATACTTAATTTACAAATACAGACCATGCCTCAAGCAATAAAAATACTTAATATACAAATACAGACCATGGCTCAAGCAATAAAAATACTTAATTTACAAATACAGACCATGGCTCAAGCAATAAAAATACTTAATATACAAATACAGACCATGGCTCAAGCAATAAAAATACTTAATTTACAAATACAGACCATGCCTCAAGCAATAAAAAATACTTAATTTACAAACACAGACCATGCTTCAAGCAATAAAAAATACTTAATTTACAAATACAGACCATGGCTAAAGGAAGACAAGGATTCACAATACACTGCAAAAAAAAAAAAAAAAAAAATAATAATAAAACATTACATTGATCAAAGCATTGCAAAATTTTTACCATGAACACAGGTGTCCAAGACAAATAAGCTGATAATGCTTTATTGGTGCCCTGTCATGCTATATACTCAAGACAGGAAACATCAAAGTGTCGTTCGATGATGTCATTAATAACTACAACCCGTTAATTTCAACTTCAAAACGACCGAATGAAGACATCAGATTTATTTATTTATGGTTGATTGAACTGTATTTGAGATGCTTTGGAACAGTTCGATTTATTATGGCCGCAATAAGAAGGCATACTGGATATAGATCGGTTATTTATTTTGAACATGTAGACATCTATTTAATGCATTTTCAATGTTTCGGCGACAGTGCTCAAGCTATTTGTTCATGTTTAATATTTTTTTGGCTTCCGATGAACAATTTTTCATGAGTATTAAAATGTATAAAACATATGTTTAAAATTGGCATATAATTTGGGTAAGATCCCTACAATTTTCCTTATGGTGTTTAATGTCCTTTTTATATATCGGAACTAAATGCAATAAAAATAAAGATATGTGGAAAGTTCGCATATCAAACAACTATCCACCAGAGACTACAGGACGTGGAATGTAGCAAGTTTGTGTAACCGCATTCATCAATGAGCAAATCTTATTTGTATAGTAAGCAATAAAAGTCCCGACAAAATTCAAAGTAATTCCAGCGAAAAAAAACTTTTCTTGATTATGATAAAACAATGACAAAACAATGCTCTTATGTGGTTTGTATGGTTGCTTTGTTTTAAATGTGCTTGTTTTAGTTTTGGTTTGTAATAAGGTGGTATACAAGCTCAATAGAACTTATGTTTTCTGTCTATAAATAAAGCATTTGAACCTGAACTTGAAAAAAAAAAAAAATATGACAGACAGTAACCAACGATTAGCACTGACTCCTTCTTTGTGACAGCCACATACAGAATGTGGCGGAGGTTAGACATTCTTGTGAGAGTCAAGTCCCGTTTTCTCTGGGAATATGATGTAACAGCACAGAATTGATCAAATTGCCAGGATGCACAAGAAACAATCCACAACAAGACAGTGGACACAAAATATCAATCTAAGAGTACTCGCAGTTTGACAAAGCTATTTCTAAGAAACTAAGAACTAAAAATTTAATCAAGTTTCCCAGACTGAAATGTCCATCAGACCTGTAACATAATCTGTATGTTCCGCCTCTGTCAGGTGCACCACCAATGGTGTGTTTGAGATTTGCCAAATACACGGATCATTATCACACCTGATCTTTGTCATTATACAGGGATTGACACTACTAAATTCAATCATTGACCAAAAATATACCTTCAAATAGTTTCCAGTTGTAGAAAGAAAACCACCACGGGTTCAAACAGAAAGATTTTGAAAGCAGAGAAAACTGTACACCTTATAATCAGCAAGACTTTATGAAATGCCATTACGAATACTATAAATCCAGGCTAAAAAGACATAGCTACTTTA
The DNA here is from genome assembly GCA_017311375.1 of Mytilus coruscus. Taxonomy (NCBI): domain Eukaryota; kingdom Metazoa; phylum Mollusca; class Bivalvia; order Mytilida; family Mytilidae; genus Mytilus; species Mytilus coruscus. The sequence continues at coordinate 62,718,949 of CM029605.1, read as the reverse complement.
ATTCAGTCACGGACTCGCGATGTCGCGGTGTGTTCTAGTATTTTATCTAAGTATGTCCCCAATAGGGCTCCGGACGATTCAGGCACCTGTGAGAATCCAGTTAACTTTGTAAAATGTTACAGGAAACTCGTGAATGAAAGCTGTGACGTGTTATTAATTACATGACACAAAAAGTAATAGGTTCACGAAGGGTTTAAATAGGCTCCAAGTTTTACTTTTTTTAATAAGGCCAAAATGCTCATAGTTCTCATAGATATAGTTCGTTACAGAGCACTCTGCATATTAGGATGCTGTCAAAGTTTTCCTTCAATTTTAGAACCCTAAAATGCACATATCGTCATATTTGTATTTTGTCCACATCTCTAAAATATGCTGAATTTGGAGCCTATAGTATACCCTTATGAAGAGATGTGTTTTACCTAGCATTTAATAGGTTTTGACACAGATACATCTAAATTAAGAACCAAATTTTGGCATTTCAATAATTTGAAATATAAGGCCATATTACATGTATTTTACCAAAAGTATAACAAATTTATTTCTCCACGCGACATGTAGAACTCGAAACGAAAGAAAGAAAATAAAAAAATGTCAAAAATCAGTAGCAATGCATTCACTATAACAGAAGATAAAGGCATACCAATACCAGATAGGTAAAACCAAATTGGTGGTTAGAATTCATAAAACTTACACCCTCTTGTCAATTAATCATTTCTCAAGCAAAAACTACTTATTGCAATGATTACCTTCGGGAACTGGCAGTCCACCATCAGTTACATCGACATAATGATAGTTATACAAAATAACACAAAACTTAATTAAATGTGCATATTTTGAAACAATATGGTATATATAAACGCAAAAATAACACTGACACAAATTTACACAATTACTATAAAAATAAGGAAGGAATGACTGTAAATGAGACAACTTATCGCCATTGTCAAAAAGACGTGGATATATACAACTATATGTTGCTGTATGGCTTTCAATAATGAGCAAAACTCATACCGTATAGCCAGCTATAAAAGACCCAGTAGAGATTGATTGATTTGCGTTTAATGCCACTTTCAGCACTATTGGGCTATTTCGTGGCGATCAGTTTTTATTGGTGGAGGAAGCCGGAGTGTCCGCTGAAAACCACAGACCTTCAGTAGATAAACTGACAATCCTAGTCAATTAAGATTGGAATACACCTGCCATGTGCCGGATTTGAACTCACAGTCTCGGTCTTGACAGGTAAGTGAAACAGTAGTTCGACTACTTGGACCACTCGGCAACCGAGGTCCCGCTTAGAAAAACGTGAAACAAATCAAACGAGAAAACCAACGGCCAGACAAAAATATGACAAAACAAGAAAGCAACCAAAGACAAACCTGAATTACAGGCACCATGGTTTGGGACAGGCACACATACACAATAAAGCGAGGTTACACCTGTTTTTGTGATAGGAGGTGCATGACAATTTATGATTTTTACCTGTTGCATAGCAGGTTAATTGTTTCACACCCGACCGTTTATTACCGATTTTGTACGCATTTACATGATGTTCGTGATCATCCTGTTTTAGAAAAGTTTAAAACATCTCTAAATTATTATGGCCCCCAAGAAGATCAAATTATCGTCTTCTAATAGTTCCGACCGACTGAATTTGATATTAATTTTTTCTCGTCCTGAAAATTCATAGAATATTTGTCACTGGACATTAAGCAAGCACCAATCAATCAATTGAACGACTTATGAAGGTTTGTTTTATAAAGTCTTTACGGATCGTCTTTCTTTCCCCTAAATTAAAAAATAATTACTATTTATATACATATAACTAAATAAGTTTCACTAATAATCGGTACGAATACAAAAAAATACGTATCATTGACTCCGGCGTTTTGCATTTGCGCCAATTATTTTTTTTTTCATTTACGCCAATTTACAGGTCAACACAAGTCACACAAATAAGTCGTACAGAATTTATATAATAACACAAATCAGTACACCTTCCGTCTGCCATCTGCCTCTGCTCACCACCGGGGTGGAACTAGGATTTCGAGCAGGATAAGTTTATTGTAAAAGTTTCAAAAACTATATACATCACGCGTAAAATAACACTTTTTTAAAATAAAATCGTAACAGTTTGACGTCAAAAGTATATTTGCATATTTACAAGTCTGAGTATTTGTGTGCAACACCTCTGATGAACTGTGACCTTGTGGTATCTTCTCTACAAGACATCAGATTTATGCTTTTCACTAACAAGGTTCATTGTTATCCTTTTCATGTTTTCTTACGGCTACTGGCATGTCGAGAGATCTGATTTTTACATAAGTTATTTCCTGGATTTTCTTTATGACATCCATAAAAATGTAAATATTCGGGTGGTATGAGTTAAACTATTCATTGTAGACCGATTGTTTGTTCTTTTATAGTCTAAAATGTATCAGATCTTACCTGTTCAAATTGAATTGGTGCAAAGGAAAAATTAATAATTGGCATAAATGAAAACTTTGTTTTGGCGCAAAAGAAAAAAATGATATTTTCAATATTGGCGCAAATGTCATACGCCCATTGACTCTAACCATTTCTTTGTGTACACAAAATCCGATTGAGAAATTCATATACGTATACAGAAAAGTAATCATCCTTTCAGATTAGAAAACAAGCAAGCACCTATAGCAACCGACTATAGACAACTTCAGTATGCATACACCCAAGACCTATTAAAAACCAAAATAAAAAAAGTGCAGCATACTAAAATATAAGAACAAATAAAAGTATGGGAATTAGATTAAGACATCAGAAGCAACTCTTGGATAAAATAAAATATGACAACTTGAAACGAAATAAACAAAAACAATTGCTCTTATAGCTAGGGTCCGAATATTTATAAAAGATAGGCGAAAATTACCAAAGGGACATTTAAACTCATCAGTCGAAAATAAACTGACAACGCTATGGCAAAAAAGAAAGAAAAGACCAACAGACAAATAGACAAACAACAGTACATAGAATACATCATAGAAAACTAAAAACTGAGCACTACGAACTCAAATCTATGGTGGATTAAAGATCTATGAAAATTCCTTATCTTTGGTAAATATTACGTCACAAACGTCACAAACGCCATACAAAAGGCAGATTTTGATATTACGTAATTTTTCGGGGAAAATGGTAAACTATAACGCCCACGCCGCCGCTAACGATGACGTTTTGGTTATATAGAAATAATTTAATTTTAAATGTAACACGCCTTCTGATTGGCTGAAAGTTTTTTGTCTATCAGCTGATAGACATATTTGCCATGTGACTGTGACGTCATCAGCGTTTTCATGATTTACTCCTTAAAAAATGGAATTTAGAATTAAATTATCAGGAATGACTGTATTTAAAAAAAAATTAAAAGTGTGGTGCCGCTAGGTGGGTTATTCAGTGTGCACAACATTTTGACTATATTCATTCGTAACAGCAAAATCGCTGGTGCATGCAATTTCACGCAAATGAATATGTTTTTTAATATTTTTGATGTTTATAATTCCTGTTTGTTTCCACTCCTTGTTTTCTTATCCTCGTCTGTGTTCCTGGTGTAGCCTTGTAGCTTGATTTTACGAGTTTTTATTTTGACTTTGGTATGTTTTTTGCTTTTCTTTCATATTTTTTTTATGCAATGCGTTTTCTTGTTATTTTATTATCCCAAATTTGTTTTAAACATAATCTACAACATTTTGTCAACTATATAACAGCGACTACCTGTACTTGTGTTACAAATAATCTTTCTTGAGATTTGAAAAAAATCTGTCATAGATTTCTTATAACTATTTACATTATTTTCGGCTATATTTATGTCGAATACCTGTACTGGTGGAGAAATAAAGAATTTTTTTTAAGAAAGTCACTTGTTTGAGGCAAGTCCTTGGTCAACACAGGACTTTGACTTAAGGATGTTCGCTCCTCTGTTTCAAAATAACAAGCTTTTGAAAAGACAGTTATCAATTGATAGAATATAAATAAGGAAACTAAAAAAGCAGAAAAAAAAATGAAGGGTCCATGTGCTTGTTTTCGAGATATAAGCCATTGAAAATTTGACGGGAAATAATTCTCTCTAGATTTTTCATTAAATTTACATTGGCACATTTTTTCTTTCAAAGATGACATTTTAAATTATATGTAATCAAATTATGGAAAGAAAAGTAGGGGTAAGTGGGCAAAATTTTTAATGGCACTACATGGATAAAACCAGAGGATTCCGAATATATGGCAAAAATTAAAAAAACAAGAGGAGCGAACATCCTTAAATCTTCATCCGTTAAATAAGATTTATTAACGCTCAAATAAATATTATGTAAAAAGTCAAAATGTTTAATTCTTTTCATACAAACTGCTTTTTTTGGGTTGTTAAGGGACTTGGTTAAATGACAGAGTCAAACAGGTACCATGCACAGAGTAGGAAATGCTTATTCTCTCGGAGCGCATCATTTCACCCCTAAAGTCTGTATTAGTGTTTAAAATTGCTTACTAAGAACATTTTATGTTTTTTTGGTTTACCATTATTCAATGTTCATTTCACAAATGGTTATGAATATGCTCCCATTGTGTTACTCCTAATTCGTTTTTCATATACTGGGTTTTACTTTAAAGCAGCTTTTTCGTTACTTTTGGACATTTCCACTTGTTTAAAGCAAATTTGAAATCATTGGTCAGATATGTACTGACTGAAAATCTGCCACAGATTTGAAAACTAGAAATCCTCCATAGATTAGGAAACTGATCATTTGTCATAGATTAGATTCTGAAAAATCTGCCATAGATTTGGGATGGCATGACGTCATATTTACCATAGATTAGGAATCTGCCATAGATCTGGAACCCATCATAGATTTGATCATGAGTCCTACACATATAGCATAGAAACCACAACTTATGCATTAAACTAAACAAATCAAAACACAACAAGGAAGAAACTATATAACATCATATTTTATTATACTTCATGTCAAAATGCCAGATTTTGATTGGTTAATACGAGGGAGACAATTTACTCTATCCCATAGCAAATACTCTATTACCCTTCACAGAGACGCTTGCCCATGTGTGCGCTTTAATAAATACGGATGATTGTTATATGTACAAGACGACATAGTTTAATACTTTGAATTTGAAATTTAATAGACAGTAACAACAGAGCATTCAGTATAATAAATTAAATAACACATATCTGAGAGGGTGATAGAGCAGATTGTTACCCCTCAAAAAGGCATTGTCAACCTTGGCTTCGCCTCAGTTGACAATGTTTTATCGGGGTAAAAAAGACATCCCCATGGTGAGTAGATTATATCTGGCGAACGTAAAAGGTACTCCTTCATCATTCTTAATTTTTTTCCGCCCAAATGTCCTATACTTTGGCGCCCAAACGTCCTTTTTTATCGCTCAAATGTCCATTGCTGAAATGATAATAATACTAATAATGATAAAATATTAATGAGGAGTCTGTAATCAAAAACACCAACTTTTGACTTTTTTGGCGTACACAGAAGTTATTCGATTAATTTTACCTGTAATTAAGTCTATTGCAAAGTCTGTGAAAATTACCCTGTGACCCAAGACACGGGATTACGCAGGTCAGAGGCAGTATTTATCGGTATATTCTTTATCTAATTAATTAGATTATTAATTGTTTTATGATTAATCTTGTTTTTTTTTGTGACCATATGTCGCTGAAATCTTATTGACATCTTAGATTTGATGAAGACGGAGGTAAATTTATGTTTTGTTTTTTTGTTCGCTTGAAATCTATTTTAATTGTTTACTTTTAAGGACGTTCGTTTTTCTGTTTCAAAATAAAAAAAGCTTTTTAAAGACATTAATAAATTGATAGTATATAGATAAAGGAACTTAAAATTTAAGCAGAAAATAATGAAAGGGCCGTGTCCTTGTTTTAGAGATATAAGCAATTGAAAGTTTGAAGGCAATTATTTTCTCGTACATTTAAACATTGGCACCTTTTTCCTACAAAATCTGTGAAAAATAACAAGGATTTTATAAGATTTTTAGAAATGACTTTGAAACAATTGTTTATAAAATCATGAAAAAGGAGGTGTTAGTGGGCAATATTTCTTATTGGCACTACATGGATAATACTAGAGGATTCCGAATATCTGACAAAAAGTAAAAAAAAAAACAAGAGTAGCGAACATACTTAATATACTAACTGCTGCATTTGTCAAGAAGAGAGCTTGGTCGACAACTACTTTAGTTAAATAAGCCAAACGAACAGTAGATTTCCAAGAATCACATTATTTTGGTCTGTCCTTACACATTTGTACCGTAACACAGCATTGCTTTTAAACATATCAAACTTTTCTCCGCTCAATGCATGGTTAATTTTCCTTGTCACATTTTTATTTTGCTAAATGTTGATAAATCAATGTTAATCTTTCTGCAAACAAATTTGACTTTGTGTATTTTATAAGTGTGAAATCAAATTATAAGCCGATATTCTTAATCATTTCATAGTATTTTTCTCATGATTTTGAATAGCTTCGTATTTTTATTTTTTTTTTCGTTTAGTACAGGGGCCTCGATGGTCGAGTGGTTTAAGTAGTTGAACTATTGTATCACTAGCATATCAACACTGATGTTGTGAGTTCGAATCCCGCACGTGGCAGGTGCGCTCGATTTCAATCTTAATTGACTAAGCTTGTCAGTTTTTCTAACGGAAGATAGTTGGTTCTCTCGGGGCACTCCGGCTTCCTCCACAAAAAAAACTGACCGCCACAATAGTGATGAAAGTGGCATTAAACACCAATCAATCAATCAATCAATCAGTCTTAATCATTTCATATTATTTTATGTGATTTTTTTTACATTAGTTTCGTTTTTTTTTCGTTTAGTACACGAAGGTTTAGTAATGTAAAGTAATTTTATTTCCAGAAAAAATGGGCCGTTTTAAAAGAGGATTAGTGTTTCTTATCACATTAATAATTGGCAGGTAAATTCAAATTTTAATCCGAAAGGTATGTACAATTTGAATTTTTGTTTTGTTATTGTTTAATTTTAATACAAGACTGGATCTAGCAGCCACTGCTAACAGTCAGTTTTCAGATATACATGTATCTACAAACATAAAAAGTCTCATAAGATTAAAACTTGATATAACCATTTTATTCGTATCAAATGTACTCATTAAATGTGTTAATACTATATTCTTAGAAGCATCACAAATCGTCCCTGAAGGAACAGGCGCGTATGAGAATTACAGAAATGAAAAATAATTGTAGCCAAAAATTATTTTACAGTTTAATGGAGCGATTTTTCCCTATCTTTTCAGTGACTGTACGCGAATGCAGCAAATCAAAAGTGACACTTGAAGCAGAAAGGGCTGCTGAAGGTGGAATCATTTATATTCAAGGCCAAGGGTCAGCTTGTCTCCAGTCGACAACTTCTACTTCCCGCCATTACGAGTTTCATTTTGACATATGCAATATATCATATGTAAGTCTCTTCTTCTACGATATGAATTTAGAAAATAAGCGGTATAAAACACTTTTAGTATTACATTTGGCTTACTGATCAATGTAATAGTAATGGATCATTTCACTTCAGAAAATGTCCAAAGTACCAGTCGGAGATTGAAACTGGATCCTCTGGCACAGTACGCCACTGCTCCTTTAAGTATTCATGTAAACAGAATTTAATAACCAGTTACGTAGAATCTTAAAATGCATTTTAAAGATAAGTAAAAACATGAAGACGTTGTAATCTATGATCGCCAGTGACACAGCTTTTTCGATGTCGTTTACCCTAAACATTACGCATTTAAAATGCGTTGTTACATGAAATACTCTTCACATGCAATTTGCCGGTTTAGAATTTAAAAAAACCAAACAAACTCTGGATAATTTCATAGTTTGTACCCAAATTGAAAACACCATCAAACAATAATGATTGGTTAAATTTCCAGTGTTGACCAATCACAACGTTTTTGGTGTTCTGTTTTGAAAAATATTACCCAGAATGCCTTATATTCTGAAACGATGAATTGCTTGCTGTTGAATGGGAAGCCTTCTAATTCCTTTGTTATCGAGCTGATATATCGTGTAGAAGTGTGGCAACAGTGGTCATTGGATGGTCTGGGTGGAGAGAGTGGGGTTGGGGTCATTTTGTAGTCTTTTGTTGTGTGTTTGTTTATTCTACATTGGCTAGATGTATAGGAGGAGGTTGAGATCTCACAAAACATGTTTAACCCGCCGCATTTTTGCGCCTGTCCCAAGTCAGGAGCCTCTGGCCTTTGAAAGTTTTGTAAGTTTTTTATTAAATCTTAGTTCATTTATATGTTTCAGAGTTTAGTGTGACGTCCATTTTCACTGAACTAGTACAATTTTGTTTAGGGGCCAGCTGAAGCCCGCCTCCGGGTGCGGGATTTTCGCGCTGTGTTGAAGACCCATTGATGGTGTTGGGCTGTTTTCTGCTCTTTGGTCGGGTTGCTGTCTCTTTGACACATCATCATTTCCATTTTCAATTTTATTTATTTTTGGGGTCATTATATATTCTTTATTCTTTATAATTGTAAATGACCACTATTCTATATTCTTTGTCATTGTATGTTTTGTCCATTATTCTCTATTCTTATAATTGTGTGTTTTGCTTATTTTCCCTACTCTTAATTTTGTTGGCCCATTTTTCAGTAACATAGGTTCATAAATCTTTATCTTTGTAAACCCCACCCATACCCTTTATTAGTGTGTTATAAGGGAAATTAAGGGTCAACCGTATACAAGTTTATGCAAAGCGAAATTAACTTAGAAAAATGCGAATATGTCATCTTTCGTTATGACATACATACACGTATATTAGTTGTCACAGAAATATAGTGATATATGAATTGTTTGAAAATATATCACGGTAGTGATTGTATAGCATTACACATATGGAAGCTAGATGCGACCAATTTCACGTTTTCGCGAAAACGCGTTGTCGTCTTTGTATTTTTAAATGCAGTTCGCGATTTCGCGTTTTGGCTTACGCGTTTTCACATTTTTAAGTGCCGATCAGCTTTTCTATATAATAAGAATCAGGCAGTGGTGAAAACATGACAAACAAAAACCCTCTCAAGTTTACATTAATTTAAGTTCAAAATATATAATGGTGCACAATTGTAATACTCGTTTCCTGTTCATGTTTAAGTATTTAAAGATATACTAGTAATTACGAATTCAGGGGAGCTAGCTCTGAAATAAGCTATCATTCTAACAAAAAAAAAAAAAAAACAAAACAAAAAAAAAAAAATCAAGGAAAATTCTCAAATTACATTTTTTGTACCTGACACACAGAAACGAAAGATCTACAATTTCAGGATGAGAGTAACTTCCCAATAGGACAGTAAGGTCGGTGGGTTTTTTTTTGGCCATGTTTTGAAATTCTTTCAAATTGCCTGATTCTTAAGAAGACTGGCACTTAAATACAAAGGCAACATCATGAAAACGCGAAATTGGTCACATTCGGATTCAATAATTAACACATGTACTGCATATGTGCAGAGTATCCATTTAGAATAGCTTGACAAATAACAATCAATTTGCAGTACACCTTTGTATGAAATGTTCATAATAATGCGTATTCCTTTAGAGTGTCTCTTTATTTCTAGATGAAAAATATGTAGTTATATAGAGAATATTGAAAAGGTCCTTACTTTGATCTATGGTATACATCTCGACTGCGAGAGGTCTTGAGTTTGACCCCCCTCCTGGACCAAACTAAAGACTTCAAAACTGGTATTTACTGCTTCTCTGCCAGGCACAATGTAATTGGGCGTAAGAAATCAACATTGAACATTTTAGAATAATTTGCGTCTGAGATGGGTAATATGACTGAGCTGCATCGGATAGAAATCGACTTTATGCATATGCATTCAAACACGAAATAAAAGATGATTTTTTTTGTCTGTTTTGTAGGGTTCTTATGACAACTAAATTTTCAAACAGTTACAGACTTTTCGTAGATATTTTTTTTTTCAACCTTAAATATATTAACATATGTTTTGATATTCATTTGCATAAGGTCGATTTCTATCCGACGCAGCTCATGCCTTCGTACGTACCATTATCTATTGTGGTTTCTTGTTGTAAAGCCGACTAAGCGAGTTGGTCTTGTGCAAAGCAGCATTACTTGCCGCTGGACATTAAGCAGCCGATAATCAACGAAAATGTCATTCTCTTAATAGCAAAAAAGGTATTAATTTTACTTTTGAGTCTTCATGTTTTCATCCTACACAATATGTTTTCATAAATTACCAGAAAAACGTTGTCTCCTACAGAGTGAATACTTAGTCAACTGCCTGTTTTGTTTGTATTGGTGCAGGAACAATGAAATATTTTTTTCCAAATCTATCAAATACCAAAAAAGGATAAACTTAACACCTAGTTAATTGTTGTTTTTAGGGTACAGTATTCCGTGTGATTATCCAGAAATATCCTACAATCCAGACCGGATATGACAAAGTTATCCCTGTCACGTGTTTAGTCGATCTGTCAGAAATAGCAGTAATGGAAGAGTTTCTCCCAAAGTGAGTTTTCTGCAATTAAAAACAACAATGTGTACCATATTTTACATGTATATTCAACTTGCAACCAAATGTAATATACAACCTTTGTATGCGTTTGCATGACGGATATGCATTTGGACTAGAGGTCACCATTTGATTTAAGACTGTACGTATAGTGTGAATTCGGTACTTAGAAATAACAGAATCTTTGTAAATGTTTTGAAATTTGTTAATCAATTATTGAACTATCCATTTACTGCTGTATTAGACGGATTATTTGACACAATGGAATATCCTTCAAATAAGAGATTCAAAGATATTAATGAAATTGAATTTCAAACTTGCACGTTTGGAATGTGATTTTAATACAGTTTTATTAACACAAATAAGCTTGAGCTTGTATGAATACCCTGCCACGTCCGGTCTGTGTTTTTATTAGATCTTTTTCTGTTTTGTATCGATCTGATGAGTTAAGCCCTTTTCAACTGATTCGTATAGTTTGTTCTTATGTAGTTCTGTTACCTTCAAGCGTGTTTAACCCCGCCACATTCTTTATGTGCCTGTCCCAAGTCAGGAGCCTGTAGTTAAGTGGTTGTCGTTGGTTCATGTCTGTCATATTTGTTTTTCGTAAATTGTTTTGTTATACATTAAACTGTTATTTTTCGCAATTGAATTGTTCCATTTTTTTCATGTCGGGGCGTTTTATAGCGACGAAACGGTACAGATATTTCTCATTGTTGAAGACTTTGCGGTTGCCTATAATTGCATACATTCATTTCATTTGAACTTTGGTGGATAGTTGTCTCATTGGCAATCATACCACATCTCCTCATTGTTATATTTTATTTAAAACTTGCCCTTTATCAGAGTGGACTACATAAATGTGATGACTGTGTCTAATAATTTAATCAAATATTTTTAAAGGCAATACCTTAAGTTCTCCGGGAAATTGAATACTTTTGAAAAAATATGCTCTGTTTTGGCGAAAATCATAAAGAAATACAATTACGCTTTCTTTGTATTTTTCTTCTTATAGGAGTATACGGAGATGTGATATGATTACCAATGAGACAACTTTCCAATAGAATGTTAAGCAATTATAGGAAGCTATACGACCTTCAACAATGAGTAAAACCCATACCACATACTGAGCTACAAAAGGACTCTCACGACAAAATGTAAAAAAAAAAAAAAAAAAAACTGGAAAACCAAAAGACTGATTATGTACAAATCAATATACTAGCATGAAAAACAAATATGAAAGAAAATAAATCGACTCCTGACTTGGAACAGACACATAAATAACGTGGCGGGTATACCATGTTGTAAGTGCTCAACCCCCAAACCCCCTCGAACCTGGAACAGTGGTGTAATAAAAGAATATAAGAACAAACTGTAAATATCAGTTGATCATGTATATAAAATAAGAAGAGGTGGCATGATTGCCAAATGAGACAACTAACCACCAGAGTTCAATTGAAGTGGATGTAAGCAATTATAGGCAACCATACAGCCTTCAACAATGAAAAAAAAAAAACCGCATACCGTATAGTCGGTATAGTCGGTTATTATAGGCACCGACATATTTGAAGTAAAGCAATTGATAACTAACTTAAACAAACCCCTTAGAGACCAATTGTAGTTCAAACTTTTTTTTCCAGACGAGACATTTTAGTATATTAACGTCCTGAATATATGCATGAAAATATTTACAACTGAACGTTAAGAAATGTTAAACACTTATTAGAATTTTTATGCCCCACCTAGGGTCATTATGTTTTTCGGTCTGTGCATCCGGTCGTCCGTCCGTCCGTCCGTCCGTCGGTCTGTTCGTTCGTCCGTCCGTTCTTCCGTCCGTCAGTCCGTTCGTCCGTCTGTCCCGCTTCAGGTTAAAGTTTTTGGTCAAGGTAGTTTTTAGTGAAGTTGAAGTCCAATCAACTTGAAAATTAGTTCACAAGAGTTTTGACCCCCAATTTCACGGTCCGCTGAACATAGAAAATGATAGTGCGAGTGGGGCCTCCGTGTACTATGGACACATTCATGTTTATTATAATATCATCTTAAATAATACATGAAATATTTGCCATCAAACGTTAAGCAAATACAAAGCAATAGTACCTTCTAATACGCTAAACATAGTCAGCTGTAGAATTCGTTTGAACAAATGATGGAAAATTGAGTGTTAAAATTGAACCACCTAAAAAACATCTTTTGCTGCCAGGGCCGGAGTGTATAACAGCCTTAATGATGTACTTATGTGAAATAAAAAAAATCTAGAATTTAAAATTGATACTGTAAGTCAGAAGAGCATTAGTTAACTGAAAGTTAGAAGAGCATTAGTTAAGGAACAAAATAAGCTAAAAATATTGATGATTATGGAGCTCCTTTTCGAGATATTTAATTGTTAAAAAATTGCGGGATAAGGCTGACTCGGACTTTTAACTTATATCTGCATTGGTATTATTTTGGTCTCAAATCGAAAGAAAAGAAATCTAGAATCTGCTTAAGTTTTGGAAAATGACCTTTTAGAGCTATTGAATATTTATAGTCTGATATGAAAAGAAAAATGGGTGTTATGGGGCAAAATATTTTTACCTGTATAGTAGAAAAAAAAAAAAACGAAGGAGTCCGAACATCTGACAAAAATTCCTAAACCTGACCTAAGTACATTCTTAACTACGGATTAGGGTGCATGTAAACGATTACATGCATCGGGTGTACAAAAATCAGACACCAACCTAACGACACAAAATCTAAATGGTATCTGTAATAGTCTATGACCAGGAGTATCGACTGTTATCGACTTTTCGATGTCAATCTTCTGAGCGATCTCACATGCCAAACTTTTTTTTTTCGATTTGGCATATGTGATGCGTGTAAAGTTGTTACTTAGTTGATTGATAGTTGTTTGCTTAACGTCCAATGGCAAATATTTCATGTATATTCAGGACGACAGGTATTTCTTTGGTTGATTGGACGTCCAGTGGCTAATATTTCATGCATATTCTGGACATCACACGTTGATTAACAAGTGTCTGCTTATCGACAAATGGCAAATATATCATACATATTCAAGACTACGGGTGTTTCTTGGCATTTTTTTTCATGATTCTTTTATTTCTATTCCAGAAAGGACGATGACGTTGGTGTTAATATAACTACAAAACCTGTTGCAAATCTACGAGTTTATACCAGCAGTAATAATGACATTAGCGGAGGCGGTGTTGTCAATCTTAACGACTCAATTGCAATGACAATTACGCTGGCAGATGACTTTACGGGTATGTACTTCATCGACTTAAGAGACTATTCAAATTAAATAGCGTTGCAGAAACCTAATACAAATATTGATCAAATGAAACCTTAACTTTTTTTGTGTTTAAGATATACAGCTTCTATTCAACGAAAAGGACTATTCAAATACATTTTATAAACAAAATGTTATTAAATATTGATGCATAAAATCCTATTGAGGGGTAACAATTGTTTTATTGTGTATGAAAGAAAGTTATATAAAAAAAAAATAAATATCTTAAATCAAAGTACATTATATTTCAGCTTTCACAGTCATTGATTTATAATTTTTTCCATTTTAGACACGTTTGACATAAAGGCAATAGAGTGCACTGCCGCTATGGTTAATATAATTGAGAACGGGTGAGTACATATTTAAGGGAAACAACTCCCGAATGGTCACACTTAGGATATGAACTGCTTCCAAATCACTTATCGTCTTGTGTGCTGATTTTGTCTTTTTTTCTCGAATACTGACATTTGTTCCTTTGGTATTCCTACCTACCCATTGTATAACATTAGTAAATTAATACGTTAGAGTCTGTATTTGGGGTGAGTAAGGGAAGGAGGCAATTCTGCAGTCTTTAAATTTTCCGATCAATTTTCTCTTATCTTAATTTTTCTGGTCTATAATTCTATCATTTATATTTATATGTGAGCACCCATTATTCTCTATTCTTTATGTTTGCGCCATTTTTCTATTCTTTCTTTTGTTCGATTTACTTTATTCTTCTTTCTTTTGTGCCATTTTCTATTCTTTCTTGTGCCTATTATTTTTAATTCTGTCAACTCCATCCGTGCATTCATTAATTGGTATGTAAACAAATAAATCAATGAATGAGATTACTATACATGTTTTATTTTTTTTCTTATATTTTTTTCCATACAAGATGTTTTTTGAGAGTTTAGTTGGAATTTTTGTATATAACTCAATTCATTTATTTTTCTCATATTGTAGCTGCTCTGTTGACATGGATCTATTTCCAAATTTTCAACATTCATCCAATGGAAAATTAACGTCAAATTTTCAAGCATTCCAACCGACTGACTTGACAGGAAAAGAAGAGGTTGATGTCGCTTTTTCCTGTCGTCTGGCTGTTTGTAAAGGGAAATGTGATGACGTAAGTCGTAATGGAGACTAATTCTGGCATTTTCATGTTAAGGATGTTTGATCCTCTTGTTTTTGAATTTTTGCCAGATTTTCGGAATCCTCTGGTTTTATCCATGTATTGCCAGTAAAAAAAATGTCCTTAATTAAAGCTTGTCGATACGTGGCTTGTGTGTGTACGTGTACCCTATGTATTAACGGAATACTTCCTCGCCTCTTGTTTCAATAATAATCCCGCGTGTTATGATTGAAAACTCATGCGCCGATCGTATATACATACATATGAATACACCTTAAGATTTATAACCAGAGTGAGACTGGTAATAATAATCCTTTTAGCAGACGCATGAATATAGTGCGATGTGGTGTGAACGTCAACAAAATAACAGCCGTACAACCAAAATGCAGTAAACTATGGAAGCCGGTTATTGTCAGGGTATAGTTTTATTTTAAGTCGTTTTAACGACTCAGTTATCCCTTACACCTTAGCTAACTGGTTATAACGACTTAGTAACTCGTTATAACACCTTAGCTTACTCGTCATAACGAATTAGCTTATTCGTTTAATGACATAGCTAACTCAGTCGTTAAGCTAACTCAGTCGTTATAAGGAGCTAGCCAAGTTGATTTAAAAAGTTACTAAGTTGTTATAGCGAGTAAGCTAATTCGTAATAACGACTTAAGATAAAATTACACCCTGACACTAACCAGTTTCTGTAGTAGGCGACAAAACTGAGATTAGTAGGTGTAATTAAACGACGATTAGTTTGTTTAAAACGATGAACCCCCGAAACATAGGCATATGCTTCTAATATATATTTTTATTTGAAGACTGTCTGTGACAAGAATGTAGGTCGTGGGAGAAAAAGGAGAGATACGAAGGACAACGGAATTGACGAAATTACATGCGGAACATCTATAAAAGTTTCAAACCGACAGAAAAATCACAACCTGCAAGGTAATGCATTCCTTTTTTATTAATTCAACTGTTATTGTTTGCATTTTGTAACAATAGAACATATAATTTGATAATCAATCAAAGTTATTAATCAATTTTACTATATATATGGAATTTTCACTTAAGAAAACCTTTAAAATCTGGCTAAATTCTTGTTGTTTCGAAATGATATTAACGTGTACAAAATATGAAAACCAAGAGAACTTTATCTAGCTAAGTACAAAATGTATGCACGTGTTTATATCTAAAAAAATAAAATAATTCATGGACTTGTTCTATACATTTTGACAGGAATTGATACCAAAGTGGCTTTTTTTTTCATTTTCTTTAAACATTCAAATTTAATTTTATCTATTATCCCTTTTCTCTGTTTGATCTATTTCCTGTGTGCATCGTGTTTGTCATTGTTCTTTGTCTTTTTGCACATGTGTACGTCTATTTTTTGTAGGAGATGGTTGTTGGTGGTTGGTGTTGTCATTTGTTCAAAATTATTGATGATTTCGTGTTGTCTTTTATTTAATAACATTTTATAATGATCATGACCAAAAAAGTAAACGGAGAATGTGTTCATAAGACACAGATGATGCCCTCGCTTACATATAACGTTATAAAGGGACATAACTCAAGAACAATAAAAGTGACGCAACCCAAATTCGTACTTGATCTGTGTTTTGTAGTAATCAGCATTGTGTATAAGTTTCATAACATTTGGTCGAGGCAAACTAAAGTTAGAGAACCAATTTTGGGACGTAAGGATATACGTACGGACGTACGTACGGACGAACAGACGGACGGACGTACACACGGACAAGGGTAACACTTAATTCTCCCTCCGCTCCGACGGGGGCATAAACATGGAAACTATTAAAAAGCATTAATCGTAATACAAAACTATTTTTTTTAGAAAATCCTGTCGAACCAGACACCGTATGTGTACAGACATTGCAAGCATACCTTTGTTTAACTATTGCCGGAATCCTGTTTTGTTTGTCCTGGATTTTGTCAGGATATCTGCTTCGACAACGACTCGTAGACAATTCTGAAAACAAGAGAGTTAACGTTGCTAGGGCTGTTGGCAGAAGACTGACTTCCATGTTGAACCTCCCAACCGGATATGACCTCAAAGAATCCAAAGGATTTGTCACCATACCTAGTTCTACGGACTCTACGCCTCCACAAAGAAGAAAGTCAGTGACGGTATGATTTTATATCAGAATAATATTTTTCTTTTGCATAATGGGATTTTCCAAATGTCCACTCTCAACACCGTCGTAAATAAGTTGGATGGTGGAATTGTTTTTTTGAATTTTTGTATCCGTGGTTTAATTTTGGTAAACCACCAACCTTTCATGAAAAACCGGACAGTCTCTATCGCAAACTGAGTTTGTTTCTCATTTGTTCAAGGTGAAGTATTAAACATTAGAGAAATTGATCAGTCATATAAAAAATGTCATTTAGTTGTTATAAACAAGTGCATGATATTACCTTAAGGTCAATAGAGACTATCAATACCGTGAAATACTGTTTGTTGCCTTCTTGATGTCTTTGGGTGGTTACTGTCTCATTGACGTTTACGTGTATTTTGCATCTTTTTTATTTATATTACATTTATGTGTTATTAACAATGATTTCGGAGTATAAACAGTGTAAAACAACACAGAAACATTAATAGACAAATGTCAGTGCAAAAGTTTACAGAGATCATACTTATAATATTGTAGATTTTAGGTTTAATATATATAATGTAATATGTGTTTACTTTCAGGCCACCAAAATTGATATTAAACCTGAAGATTGACGACGCCGCATTCACCATCGCTTCATGTTTTTCTGTAGAAAATATTAGTATTAAAACTGTGACAAGTACTGTCTGATACTTTATCAAGAATATGTACATTAATCATTATGGAACGTTTGAAATATCAGATTTTCTGTAAAGAAGTTAATATCATGGAACAAATATCTTTACGTTATTTATTTGAGATTATGGCAATTGCAGAAACTAAAATGTCGGAATCTCGGTCATTCTAAAATTTACATTTTTGACTATGAAGATTGGATAATAATCATTATTTCTGTATAGTGGTTTAATATGTGTTCGAAAGGTTTATACCCCCGCCCCCAATAAAAGATAAAAGAAAAAAGAACACAAAAGACAAAAGATACAAGAAAAAAAAAAACAACAAGAAACAACCAAATAAACAAAACAAAAACAAAAACAATTAGATACATCAACAAGCAACAGTTTACACGATATATTTTCATTTTGTTATTGATGTGTACATGTATGTCTGTTATGCCATAGACCATTTCATTTGAAGACAGCATTACTAGGGAGAATCCGTCTTATGGTTTTAGAAGTCACAGGCTAAGATGCCTTCAATATATGCAGAAGTCAATAGTTTTCCACAACTATTTATATCTTTTACTCACCAAACGCGAATTTTTAATGGGGTTTATCTGACCGGTATTTTTACTCCCAATTTTAGGCGATTAAACTGGTACCATAATTATTCAGTACATTTCCACGACAGACAGGTGGATGATTTGTTTCAAAGGAATTGTATTTATATGTGCAAATCCTCGATGGACTTGTGGTAGCGTTCTTGTCTCTCAAGTGGGGGAGTTTTGGTGTTTCCCTTCCTAGACAATTCAAAGACACCAACATGATAAATGCTGCTTTTCCAATTAACACGCGACATTCAGAAGTAAAAGCAAAAACTAAGCGGCTCCAAGTCAGAATATGTAATGGTAGGGTGACTCCTCTTCGTGTGGACTGTTACCTTGGGAATAGCGGAGAAGCATCAAATAGCAACGATTGAGATATATGCAAACTGTGTCTCTGTAATATTACCAGAAATAAAATATGCCATTACACAATAATTTCAAATAAGAATGATGACTTAATTTAAGTAAATACTTACTGATTTAGAAAAAAAGAGATGTAGTATGATTGACAATGAGACAACTATTCACCAAAGTTAATATGTGGATATAAGTGGATGTAGCCCTGATGACATATTTTTAATTGCAACAGGGGTGGGGCAGGTTTTTTTTTCTTTTTGTTTCCGCACATCTGAGTAAAAAAAAACCGGTGTTTGAGTTATTTTGCCATTTTACGGAACCCTCATGGCTGTTGCATATATTTAAAAACCAAACTACATTGCTTTTATTTTCTAAATTAGTTTAAATATAATTGAACAGACGTTAACTTCACGGTTTCTTTTCATGAAAAGCTTTTTTGGCACACCTTGCAGGAAGACAAACGTAAGTTAGAAACGTTATATAATCAGATAATTGCACTAAATTTAATTTAATGATTATTGGTTGCTTAACGTCCAGTGGCAAATATATCATGCAAGTTCAGGACGATGGCACTAAGATGATGGACCCTTAATTCTTCTAAAGAGGGTGGTTGCAGGAAATTTTGGAATTGATTATCATAAACTGTTAATGCCTGATGCCCTCTTTCAAATGAAAAGTAAATCAAATGGCCTTCCCAAAATTAAAGGTATACAGGAGGAAAACAGTTTTTTTAGTAAGAACACATTTATCCAAATTCGAAGACTGGTTTAGATATCAATCGGCAATCCTCGGGTGAATCCGCTACTCTCCTTAAGGTACGGAATCGGCCGAGTTGTGACGAATGGTTTAGATATATCAGTCAATATAATCGACTTTATTCTACATGATGATATGTTATTCTATATTGGAGACGGTTTGTACACGATTTATTTTTAACATTTTGACTGAACATACCCATAAAGGACAATTGAACAGGATTCAATTGGATTATCTCTCTTCTAAATAAATAAATCTGAACATGTTAAAATAACTCGAAAAAGAAAATGCTTCATCGATACTTACAAATATATTATATGGACGTCTTTTGAATGTGATACTTAAGTAATTTATAACTGATCACGCTTGTCTGTACCTCTCTATATGCCAAAAAATAAACCAACAAATATGTTTGTCAATTTGTTTCAAACAAGCCTTGTAATAGGGAGGCGAACGAACATCACTATTTTCAAGAACTTTGGAAGAAAAATATATATTGTGACTCAAAAAGTTAAGTCATGCAAAACAAATCATCAGACTCCGGGGGCCTCTTTTTATAGCATGGCAAAACAAAAAATGTAAACATACATTTTCATTGAACTAATACAATGTTTAGGGGCCAGCTGAAGCCCGCCTCCGGGTGCGGGATTTTCTCGCTGTGTTGAAAACCCATTGGTGGCCTTCGGCTGTTTTCTGCTCTTTGGTCGGGTTGTTGTCTCTTTGACACATTCCCCATTTCCATTCTCAATTTTATTTTATACAGAACCATTTACATTGAAAACAATTATAAACTAAGGTATTTTGACCAAGTGTACAATAATGAGATGTGGTATAATTGCCAATGAGACAACTACTGATCAGAGACCACATGACGTGGATTTAAGCAATTTTAGGTCACTGTACTATCTTCAACAATAGGCAAAACTTATACCATAGATTTAGCTTTAAAAGGTCGAGACAGGACAAATGCGAAACAACTTATACAAAAGAGACTGTTAAGAATGTTTCTTACACCTTTCATACTTCGTGTGTACTGCGAATGGATAGGTAATACGCATTTGTAAAAATATTCAAATATAAATAATACTATTATTATTTGTCCTATCTGTTTGATATGCAGACATATATTTTATTTCTGATGTACATTAATGACATTGTCAATTATATGTAACTGTCAATCATCGTGTTTTTCATTTCTTTGTTACTTGTCATTTTAAGGGTTATAGAGTTTCTTTAACCTACATTTTTTGTAGCTGATTACGTTGAATTATTCCTTTTTTCTGCCCCATATAATTGTTGATACATGTAGATTTTTTTGAAAATTTATAATAAATTTCAATATACATGACTATCAGTGTTTTCGTGCCGATGTTCTGTGGTTCTCCAGTCACTAAAGTTTAGCCACCACTAATAACTGGACGCCACGAAATAGTCAATAGTGCTGAAAGTGACGTTAAACACCAAAATCAAATCAATGAATCGACTATAACTGTATATTGTACACGGATAGGTATTTACAGACTCGTTAACCCCCACCCCATTAAAGCAGGAATATGACATTTGTTTTCCAGTTGTGCCGTTGGTTGATATAGTCGAGCATTTGATTTTATCAGATTTTATGGACTTCCCCCTTTTTAAAAATTATCCTGGAACTCGGTTTTTGTTTTGTAATATGTTTTTGTTCAAAAGTTCACATGTTTGTTTGCTGAATCATTGAGAGAGGCAAAAAATAACAGCGCTCAAAAGTCGAAAATAAACTGAAAACGCCATGGCTAAAAAAAAAAAAAAAACAACACAGACAAAAAATTATAGTACACAGAACACAAGATAGAAAAAGTATAGACTGAACACGTTATAATGTAACAGCAGGAAGACAGTATCACCTCTCAGATCTATTCTAACCTCATTTCATGTCAGAGATAGCTGATAGACATTGCTCTAACAGCAGGGAGACAGTATTACCTCTCAGATCTATTCTAACCGCATTACATGTCAGAGATAGCTGAAAAACATTGATCTAACAGCAGGGAGACAGTATTACCTCTCAGATCTATTCTAACCTCATTCTATGTCAGAGATAGCTGATAAACATCATAGAGGACATACTGTTTTGGAAACTTCTGCTAAAAAGAAAATTTTACCTACAGTTGTTTGTAATAGATAATTAAGATCAGAGGTTTTTCATTTTTAATTTAATTAAAAGTAAAATCAATTACACCGAAAGAAAAGGAAGTTAGTCATATAATATAAATTAATTTATAACATTTATATATTTCGTCATTTGTTTACTACAATGTATGTCATTAGAACACGCTCCACACATTCTGTCATTGCTAAATAGCAAAGTCCAAAATTTCCATATGTTACCCACCAAAAGTAAGAAAACCATCTAATTGTTTCAAAATTATTATAAAATACAGGTTAAAATTTAAAAAAACAACATTGTGATTCATAAAAAAATGTGTGTACAAAAAAAAAAAAAAAAGGAAAAGGTTATTGTGAAACACCTTAAAGTCTTTTCTTTTATACAAACGTACGAAAAGCATTTTTTTTCAAACCTGACAGATTATTTTCTTCTGTAAGACACTATCAGATTTAAACGAAAACTTAAAATCAGTCTCATTAAAAGTATCACATCGAAACTTACTTCCAAATTTGAATAAAACATTCCAATGAATAGAGAAATAATTCATAAATAGCCACGAAGCCATTGCATGTTGTCTCGGCGAAGACTACTACATAGTGACGATCCAAAATCATATGTTTGAAATTATGTACATGTTACGGAAAGGCCATATCCTATCTATTTTGTGGTTATTAAAACGACAATGATTAATGATTACATGTTTGATATATAAAGGGAGACCTAGATCAAACATTCATTATTACAAATGTTGAGCGAACGGTATTTTTAAAATACTGTCTTTTTTCTGTCTACGTATCACAGATCAATTTTAGGTCATTTCGCGGTCCGCATTAAAGCAATGTCAATTTTAATAAAAATCGTACCACAGCTCCTTATTTTTATAAAGACCAAGTTTTGGGTAAAAAAACAAACGTTAAAGTGTTAGGATTTAGTTGCAAGATAAAAACAATTATGTTTGTTGTCGGAATAAATACAATTAATTGTTTCCTGGGAATTATATGGCCATGTCCTCTCAGTCACGATCAATTGACCTTGAAACAGTTGCTAAGTTTTTATATAAAAGATTTTGATAAGGTCAGTTTGAAGGGTACCACTAATGATCAGTCCAATAATAATTGGTATGTAGTTTTACTAGTATATGAATATCTCATTTCCATGGAAATTATACGGTCCAACCCTATAAGTCATGGTTCATTGACCTATGAGTTTTGAGTTTATGATTATGTCATAGTATTGGCACGTTTCATTTCTAAGGATATTTGTTGGCCTCTACCCACTCAGTCATGGTGAACATGGTGAAGTGACTTTGAAACTTTTGCATCGTTAAACGTTTGTGATAAGATCAGTTTAAGGGGGAACAATTACTGGTTGGTAAATGATATGTGTCACTTGTCATATTATGATTATATGCCCAAACCCCACGGTTCTAAACTCGCAATTTTGCATCGTTTAACGTTTGTGATAAGATCAGTTTAAGGGGGAACAATTACTGGTTGGTAAATGATATGTGTCACTTCTCATATTATGATTATATGCCCAAACCCCACGGTTCTAAACTTGAAATTTTGCCTCGTTTACATGCTTAGTTTGTGATTAGGTCAGTTTAATGGAAACCACTTATGACAAGTCAATGATGTTTGGTATGCAGTTGAATTGGAATAGGATCATCTAATTTCCAAGGAGTTTATTTGGCCTAAACCTTCAGTCATGGTTCATTGACTTTGTATTTTTTTAACATCACAATCACACACATGTTAGACAGACTTTGTTTTCCATTTATTATTTTACCATCCAATTACTTCCTATTCTTTATTCAAAATAAAGCCTCACATTACTCTCTGTTCTTAATAGTTTGGAAATTTTTCTTTCTTTTTCTTGTTGTTGTTGTGTGTGTTGGGGAGGGGGGGTCTTGGTCCTTATTTGCGATCCCCTCAGTTGTTTTTTTCCCAGATTTGTATTTTCGTTAATTGATTTATCACATTCTTGCATTAGTAAACTACTGATTCCTCTAATTCATTGATTGCAGTTGTTATGTTAATGGCGTACAGTATTCCGCTTAGTGATAAGGGCCACCAAACTATGACATGCTGTATTGGTTTAAGTAACTATTTAAGACTATCTCATTACCTCGGTACATATAATCACAAATCCATAACATTCTATTAATTGATAATGCAACTGTATTTTTTGTTAAAATGAGGTATTTATGTTATCTGTTGAGATATAAAGAAAAAAAAAAAAGACGAGGAACTTAAAGAAAGAAATGTATTAAGATACTGCAAAAACACTGTTGTTCGTATTGCAAATAAAGAAAACTTAAAAGGCGCCATTCTTGGAGAAAACGTACATAGTTGTTGTAATTTCTATCTATAAGCACTTTCAGTTTTGCAGCTATCAGGTACATTTAGTTTTATTTCGCTTACACAAGCACTGATTACAAGCTGCAAACGCATTTCTCAAATTTCTAATATCAGTTCCTATAACGGAACAATGACTGGATTTGTTATCGTTCTGATTACATTATGAATCGCAAATATTGAAACTTATATTATTTTTCCATAGGATTTTTAATAAAACAAAACACTTAGATACGACTTTGTAGAATATTTTAGATCTTTATGATGAAAACACATTTAGTATTTCTTCGGCTTACAATGCAGATTTTAGAATAAGAGTGGTGTTGTTTTTCCAAAAATGTTCGTTTAGAAACTTGCAATAAATGATATATAATAAAACATTGAACCAAAAACAAATTTTCGACAAACGACTACCACTGACACTGCTTAAATTTGATATTTAATTGCTTTTCAAAAAGCTGCATTAAGAAACTAACTCGCAGGAAATATTTGTTTCAAGAATTCTTTTGGAAAGGCTTCTGGGCTATTTCTTCTTGCATATGCACTTGAGTGGTATTAATTCCTTTAAAAAAGAAAGAGTTATATTTCTTTTTCTAGTTACGACTGTTGACCTGCCTTAAGGTAACAGGTACGTAAACATGGTAAATGGGCGATCTCAAGGATTTTTATGAAAATTTGAAAGCAGCTTTATCATGTGTCATTGCATATGAATATCGAAAAAAGGCAACTTTTATACTTTCAGAGATTATTCTGTAGAAAGAATTATAAATATGCTGGATGTACCTTAATATCGCAAAAATATTGAATAATTTGACTTCAAACTGCCTTTTTTTCAGAAACGTGTCCTACGAATTTTCTTTAAAATTGATGTGTTATTGCCACTTAAATTTCCGTTTTATAGATATAAAAATAACAGGGGGTAACCGAATTCGTCTTTGCTGTATAAATCATTAAAGTGTCTCTGTAATATATATAAACAAATATTGAAAAACAAGATTTCGAGTCCCGACGTCTCGATTACTTTTGACTTTTAGGCGTTTTTGCCACGCTGTACAGAAGATTCAATTATTCAGGCTCAAAATACTATTTCGGTGACACCCTATAAATTTTATATCAATAAAACAAAATTTTAGTAGTAACATATTTATTTTAAAGAAAAGTTGTGGGACAGGATTTCGAGCACTATAAATTGCTGAATTTTTTTACGATATTTAAGTGTATTCTATACATTTATACTCCTTTTTTCCGGACATTTAATTTGCTTTATCTCAGAAAGTATAAAATAGTCATACACCATTTTTCGATGGTCATGTGCAGTTCCTCATACTCATGCAAAATTTCATAAATTCCGCGAGATCACCAATTTACGTACCTGCTACCTCAAATACAACCTACGTTATTAAGTTGACGGAGGGGATATTTGAACATAGGCAGAGGGTCAAAAGCCCCAAATTCTACTTAAAATCATTCTACAAAAAATGGTTTAGTATGAAAAGCATATGAGACAACTACATGTGTATACCTAGAAGTGGATAGCAAAAATGTGAAAATTTACTACGAGAAACATTAAACGTCATTAATTATGAAAATTAAAAAAAAAAAAAAAAACATATATGACAGACAGCAACAAATGACTACCATTAAAATTGGGTGAATTTGGTAGTTTATGTTATATTTCATTGTTACATATAGTTATGTTGGGCATCTTGGTTTCATGGTGGTTTTCACACGCATTGAATCTGGAAGGGCATTATTGAAGTGTCAATTCTTCTTTTTTCCCAGTAATGCCAGAAAAAGTATGAGTTCATCCCTATGTTCTATTTTCCATCAAGTGAGTAATATTTGAAACTTCTGAATATGAGCAAAACGACTATATATCTATATCCCCAAGAATGCATTCAAGTTTGCTTACAAATTGCCGGATATTTTTTTTTTGGGGGGGGGGTATGCTTATGGCGACGACAAAGACAATCGACGAATATGGACGTAGTTTGATGAAAATAGCTGGAGCTTTGATCAAGATGAGAACAAAATATATCAACATACAAGTATGCAAACTTTAATGCAAATTTCATTTATATGTGAAAAACTTGTTCAATCATTTACTTAAGCCGATAATATTAATTGCTTCGGTGTTGAATGCTCTGTGAACAAATGGATGTTTTAGAACCTGCAAAAAAAAAAGAAAATGTTTTTGCTATAGTAGAAAATTTTTTCACAAATATCCTCCGTACTTCAAAGCTTAGATATTGTATTTTGTGCTCTCATAAAGATATGTTGCATATTGAAGAAGAATTTGGTCAAATCCATTGGCCGAATAATACGTTAAAGCAACCCAAGATTCACTGATTTCTAATTAAATGTATTCATCGAAACTGTATCAAATTAAGTATCACCGAGTAATCATAGGATTCAGAACTTCATATTTGTTAGTATATCATGCCGCAGTAAGTTTGACATGTCCTTGAATGCTTTTTTGATGAAAAAATTCACCAGTTTTGACAAAAGAAAAAAATGTTGTCAAAAGATAAATTCTAATCAAATATTCTTTGATAAACAATAAGTGAAGTAGAAACTTGAATAATGATATCTATATATCACGTAATGTATGTTTTACGTTTGTTTGTGATCAAATCAATTTAAACGCCTATTTTTAAAAATAAATACAATACCTTAATTGCAATCCGATACTTAAGTATTAGATACAATACAAAGGTAACAAAGAAACAGGCCGGTAACAACTGTTATTTATACCTTGTCCATCGTATTTCTTATGATTAAGAAATACCAGGCGTTAGAATATTTATAAAGTGCCTAGAAAATTAACCTAACAATGTTAGAGTAGATCTGATTCTTTACTTCCTCCCCATACGGGGCTGGAACCTGTACTTTTCACTACATACTTCTACGACAACACCGCCTAGTATTGCGCAGACGCCTTGATAAAATCCGATGGACAAGGTATAAATTACAGTTGTCACTACACATAGGCAGACATACATACATATAAATTTACAGTGATTGTTTGCTTCTAAAAATATACTAGCATCCTGTAATTATACTGAAAAAATGAGAAGATGATCATTCCTGTACACGTAAAAATACTTTGTGTATTGCGTTTAGATGTCCTTGTTAATTCCTACAAGAAGGTAACACCTCCCGAAACGAAAGCTGATTTTTATCAGCTATAGTTAGAGGAGGGGATAAGACGTCTGCGCAATGCTAGGCGGTGTTGTCGTAGAAGTATGTAGTGAAAAGTACAGGTTCCAGCCCCGGTCGGGGAGGAAGTAAAGAATCAGATCTACTCTAACATTGTTAGGTTGATTTTCTATATATATATATAAACGCCTACAAAGTGTACAAAACAACACCAATATTAGAAAAAGGAGACATTAAATGTAATTATCTATAAATATTTCGGATAACAGATATCCTTCACCAGTATGATTATGATTTAAAAAGAATCATATCAATCTATTCTGTTAATTCCCCTACGTCATTTTAAAATTTTAGAATTGTACAAGCGTAGTAATGTTCGGTTTTAATTGTATAAATTTCAAGATTGTTAAAGTTAAATCAGAATAGATTGATATGATTCATTTTACATCATTATCATACTGATGAAGGATATCTGTTATCCGAACATTTATAGATAATTACATTTAATGTCAGATAAATAATGCAAGTTGGCTGCCCAAGGTATATAAAGTCAACTCTTGTTATTGGACTGACATTTTTTCCCCATATATATATATTAGGAACTTGGAGATTAAGATAGAAAACTATTTACATGTCCAACAGCAATAACTCCAATATATTTCTTTTGGTTCTTGGAATCTTTTCATAATTATTCTACAAATGGACAAGAAATTGAAACGTGAGATAACTAACAATCTAAATTTCCATATAATTTTCATATCCAAATGGCCCAACTCCTGTAAAAGTACTTAATCAAACTCATCCAAGACCATGCTGATTTAAACCCTTGATATAAATTGCATAAAAATATGACAAGAAATGTAGGTCTGAGAGTGCATACAATGCAACTTTCCATACAAGTTATACATTTCAAAGGGGTACAATTCCTGTAAAAACAGTTCCTGATATAAACCCTTGATATAAATTTCATCAAAATATGACAAGAAATATATGTCTGAGAGTGCATACAATGCAATTTTCCATACAAGTTATACATTTCAAAGGGGTACAATTCCTGTAAAAACAGTTCCTGATATAAACATTTGAAATTAATTTCAAGAGAGAGTGCTCACAAAACCAGAAGGACAGACAGATTGATGCTCAGAGGAAAATCTAAAATCAAAAGCAGCGTGTAGTTCAGTGGTTGTCATTGATGCTTGTCTGTCAAATTTGTTCTTCGTAATTTTTTTGTTATAAATTAGGCTGTTAGTTTTCTCAATTGAATTGTTTCACTTTTTCATGTCGGGGCATTTTATTCCCAACTGTACGGTATAGGTTTTTCTTATTGTTGAAGGTTGTTCGGTTGCCTATAATTACTTACATCCACTTCATGTCAACCTTGGTGGATAGCATTGGCAATCATACCACATCTACTTAATTGTTTTATTATTTAATACAGTATGTGTTAGAGAGAGCAAATTGAAGGTAGTTAGATACAGTAACATGTCAATTTTTTCATTCAGCAATTCTGAAAACAAAAATTGTTATAGGGATTAAAAGGCTGTGGATAAAAGTTGCGAACAAAATTTAACATGGCCCTTTGAACAAAAAATTACATAATTATTTTGAACAAATAGAGTTCTTAAAGGTTTCAGACAAACATTTCTTAAGATTGACAATAGAATGACCAAAAATTTTGGTTGCAACATAAGTTTTAATTAGAGTTCATTCAAAAAACTAAATTTTTCTTATTCATTATGCAACTTTATTTTCAAGTTTATACAATAATTTCATTTCAATTGTATTATGCACTGCAAGTTCTTAGGGTTGACAAAACAGATTAAAGTTTATTCCAGCAAACTGGGGTTGCTTATATAATCTATTGTAGACACCACTGTTTGTCTGTTAGTATAGTTTCTGAGTGCCTTCCCATAAAAGAAGACCGGTACAATGTTTTTGTGGATTCCATCCTATATATTTTCACATATCTTTCATAGATGTTAATTCCATTGATATAATCATCAGGTTATTCACAAGAAGCAATTACATTCTTGGAAGGTACTGTAACTACACCAGCTGTAATTATAAAAAAAAAACCAATTTCAGTGCATGATTTCATTAAATAAAAGCTACATCCTTAAAAAATACGTAAAAAAGATTACATCAATTAAGTAAGTAATATTTAACAGTACCTGTATTAACTTATTATCCAATGAAGTCATAAAGACAAGATATTTCAGTCTTCCTTCACTCTTCACAATAAACTTTTGAATCCATCACCCAAGTGCAATTTGAAGAATATATTACTTAATATTCTATTGGTCTGTAGAGATGAATCTTGTAACCCTGAAAGCAATTTTAAAAGTGTCACATTTACCACCAAAAGTGTGTTCATTTATAAGTAAGTATATTGCAAAAAAAAAAAAACTTTTCTTCAGATGCTATTTCCTTAACATTACATATGGTTTAATAAGCTATTTTAATATTTATTCAATTTCAAGATATCTTATATTTGGTTTGAAGTTAATAAGAATTCTGATATCTTTTAAACAAATACTTTATGAAATATCTTGTACAGTAAATAAGATATCTCTAAAAGTATATAAACTATCGTATTTACTTTATTAGATATCTTTTAATTTTATGAGATATTGTATACGCTAAACAAGAGCTCTTATATGACTGAATTATCATATATCTTATTTAGTTGATAAGATAGCTCAATAAGTTTATAAGATATGTCAATATTTCATTTAGTTTGATAAGACATCTGATATAATATATATAATATATTATCTAGTTTGTAAGATATCTTTAGTAGTTCATATAAGATATCTTATTTGATTTAAACTTTTAACTAAATAAGATATCTTTATAAAATGTTAAATATTAATCCAAAAATTGTTACATTCATACACACCTAAAAAGCAGTTCATCAGAAAAATTGTAGGACACAATTCGTTTCAATTTTCTGCTCTAACGTTCTTTTCTTGTCTCAAACATGTAACTTATGTTGTTGGTAAAAAAATCCATACCTACCTACCTACCTAACCCTACAAGACATGGGTAGGCAACATCAAACAAAGAATTCCTTAAGGGTGGCCTTATATCTATTTTAGTTGAAAGATATCTAATTTAGTTAAAATATATCTTATTCAAGATATAAGATATCTTATTCAGTTAAAGAATATCTTATTTGATTTATAAGATCATCTAATTTAGTTAAAATAGATCTTATTTTATTTTATAAAATATCTTATTTAGTTAAAAGATATCTTAGCTAATTTAGTTAAAAATATCTTATCTAATTTTATAAGATATCTCATTTGGTTAAAATATATCTTATTACCTTATAGATATCTTGAAAATGAAATACATATAAAATTGGCTTGCCATATATTGATGCCTTTAAATTTAACAAACTTGACCGAAGATTGTATGAAAATGTTGGCTTAAAAAACAAACAAAAGTCCATTTATCAGTAAAATACTGATAAATTGATATGTAAAATATTTTCAAAATTTTGCTTTAGATGTTATCTCTGAATCATAACAAGAGTGCACCCCTTAAATGTCTCGCCTGCTTTACTGACCATTGATTTTATGCAGAAAGTCTTAAAGGTAAAGGTTTTACTACAAGTGTCACATAAACATTGCATTTTTAAAGATCCCTGACAATGAGGTCGAGGTCAGATAAATCATGTTAGACAGACATGCACACCTTACAATTATTCTGTACACCAACTATAGTTGACCTATTATTCATGGTAATTGAAAAACAGTCACAACCACAAAAACTTAACATTGATCAATGAACCACGAAAATGAGGTCAAGGTCATTTGACATCTGCCAGACAGACATGTACACCTTACAATTATTCCATCCACCAAATATAGCTGACTTATTGCTATGACTATTGAAAAACAGACCAAAACAAAAAACTTAACATTGACCAATGAACCATGAAAATGGTGTCAAGGACAATGGACATATGGCAGATGGAAACTTCGTAACATAAAGTATCTGCATACACAGTATGAAGCTTCTAGGTCTTCTACTTTCTGAAATGTAAAGCTTTATACAAATAGTTTACGCCACAACCACTGCCAGATAGTAATCCCTATGTATCGCATACTGTAACTTTCGTCGCAAGCCAGACAAAAACAGCTTCTGTCAAAGATTCATAAAATTATATCAAGGTTTGACATAGTTATTAATGTCCAAAAATTTTGAACCCCAGACTATATAAAATTTAAATTGATTCAAAAGATATCTGAAAAACTTTAAACCTAGTCGGCTAAAAAACAATCAGGTAGGGAAATTCTAATGACACAGTGTTATGGAACTATTATTTAATTGCATTTGATTGTATATTATTGAAACAAGTCTATCCAGTTTGCCAGCAACATGTTCTTTGTAACGGTATATAACAATGCTGAGACCCACACGCAGCCTCTGGCTGTTGGCAATCCTCTTTAAATAAATAAAGAATTAAATTAATGCTGAGTTCGTGCCTTTGTGAACGCGTAGAATGCTTCCAAACACCACAAAAGGACATATTTGTGGCATTATGGTGTGTCATCATTAAAAAGGTAAATTTGCAGGGAATTAAATACTTTGGTTCACAGGTATAAATCTTTGTTACCTAATAAGATATTTATTTAGGTCTTATTAATGTACGAAGTTGAAGAGCATTGAGGATCCAAAATTCCAAAAGGTTTTTACATATTAAGCCAAGGTAATTTGATAGACAATCCTAAGTATTTCGAAAACAGATATTATATAATTATGACCATATCAGTGATAATTCATGTCAACGCTAAAGTGCTGTTTACTGGGCTGTGTTCAAATTTGATCATACGTGTTCAAAAATTGGATCATATATTTTCAAACAATAAAAAAGTGTTGACTGGGAGTCTGATAGAATAGTTTGCATAGTTTATAGAAGGTATCAGTTAAATGTTATTGACAGTTTGATATGATTAAAGTTAAAAAATATTACTCCAACAATAAATAATAGATCTAGAATAGAATAGTGTAATGCATTAGTTGATAGGCAAGATATATGTACGTAGGATTTGGTTTACTGCACTGTATCTGCATTAAAAAAACACAAACCAGAGTTAACTCTTACTACATAGCAATACTTTGTGTGTATTAAACCAAACTAAGTTTGCTTTTATCGTTTTGCCCCATGTCTATATTGCCACTAATAGACACAACTATTTCGACAGAAAATCATTGGGAAATTCCAGTATGTTAGTACACGTATATTATTAAGCATTTTCGATTGTGTTGATTCATTTCTATGGTATGATTTCCGAATATGTAAAATAAAAGAGAAAGGAAAAGTACCAAAGGGACATTTAAACTCATAAGTCGACAATAAAATGACAACGCCATAAATTGTAAAGAAGAAATTATAAGAAAACCACTGATTTCCTATTGAAATATAAACTCCAGAAGTGTTAATATTATAGCAGGAGTATGTAACAAATTAGTGTGTTAGACGCCATTTTTTTTAAATTGTGTCCTACATATGTGGAGAAGGAATTACCTACCCTTCCGGAGCCTCTTAGTTCAATCCCATATTTGGGTAGAGCTCGTGTTGCCCAATATTTACTCTAATTTTTATCATTATTATTGTTTCTTTATTTTTTTGTAATGACACTGTTTGATGTATTGGGCTTCGATATGGCTTTTCGTTTGCCCACATGATATATTCTTTCTATCATTTTACATGTATGTACAAAATCTGCATCAACTTCAAATATTTCAAAATGTCATCATCTAATTCGAGATGTTGTCATAAGTAAATGCAGTTAGATTTCAGACAAGGCTTAACCAAAAAGCAATTTTGCTAGACGATATTATGTTTTGTGTATTCATTTATCTATATTTATTTATATTTATTTATAAAAACAATAGTAAAACTACAATTAAAGGTAAAATATTTCTATTCACGAATGTGTCAATATTATATGTACCTGCTCGTAGTTGATAAAAATCATAATTTTTAAAAGCATGAACGCTCTTTTAATTTCTTTAACATTTGCGGGCGACAAATTGGCTTTTACTATGAATCTTACTTCATCAATTTAAATATTCCGAAACTGAATAATCTGCATGACTTGTAACTATTTATGTTTTTAAATCCCCAACCTGATTTTATATTTACCATCTCGTAAAGTGATACAACCGTTGTTAAAATAAAGCTACACATATTATCAAAATTAAACATGTTAAATTAAATAAGTATCAAACGTTCTTTTGAGCATAATTACTGGCTCCATCATACGG
Organism: Mytilus coruscus; assembly: GCA_017311375.1. Lineage (NCBI taxonomy): Eukaryota > Metazoa > Mollusca > Bivalvia > Mytilida > Mytilidae > Mytilus > Mytilus coruscus. The sequence goes on along the minus strand of CM029605.1, from coordinate 62,685,556 downwards.
TGTTTATATATCCCAACTCGTTCGTTATGCCCGTGTGTGTAGTGATGTGATAGATTTTAACGAACGTAATCAATGCATCACTGGTAAATTATTAAGTCAGGGATTTCGTTACCATAAATTACGTAAAACTTTTACTAAATTCTTTCATAGATACAAAGATTTGATTAGTAAATTTGGCTGTACCTGTAGAAAACTGATTAAAAACGGTATTTCACATCCTAAATTTTACGGTAATATTGTACTTAAAGCGAGGAAATCACTATGTGATCCGTGTAAACTCATCAAACCTTTAAACAAACTTATTAGTAAAGGTTATCTTACCAATGTTGTAATTAGATCTTTGAATATAGTTTACATTGGCACTAATATCGATTTTGTCATCAGCAAATTAAAACATAACTTAATTTGTATTCTTTTCAAACGGGATGTATAAAGACACACCCACCACGTTCATTTTGATGTATAACGAGGTTAACTCCTAACTATCCTACTACCTGTCGATACATTTATTTTTGGCATTGCACAAGTCATGTCTTCTTTGACTTCCATGACGTTAAAATACTAAATCTCTGGGATGTGTTTTAGTTGATTTTAGTATCTGATGCATGATTTTTTATTATTAATTGTTTTTGGCTTTTAACTAGCTGTCAGTAACTGCGAGTACTCTCAAATCGTACTTTCTTGTTTATTTGACCTGATACTAATTGTAATGCTTTTTTGTTATTTAATGTTTACTTATTAAGGGTTATATCTGGTCTATATACCAACTTTGATAAGTGTTTGGTATTACTATAAATTTTCACTTCTTCGTACTATGAACATCAAAATTATTTATTTTGTAAAAATATTTCCTTTCTCCGTTTGAACTGTACACGTATACCTAACAACAAAATTATTTTCATTTACCTGTGTTTAAAGTAATTGCAAATGGCTGATATTTTTGTTCAAGCATATTGTTTTTCTTAAATTGTTTAACATTTCACAGCGGTATAACATGTTACTTTAATTATTCTTACCTTAGTTTATTTATTTTGTATTTACATTGTATCATAGATCAAATGTATTTGTTCAGTGTATGTTCACTGGTGTTAATATGTCTTTTGATTGACTTAAGCCATTTCAATTGATATTTTATAGTGTGTCTTTCTATGTTGTGATGTTACACTATTGTTTCAGATAAGGGTGAAGGTCTGGCACCATTAAAACGTTTAAACCCGCTGCAATTGTTTGCACCTGTCCTAAGTCAGGAATCTGATGTTCAGTAGAAGAGGGACGAAAGATACCAGAGGGACAGTCAAACTCATAGATTGAAAATAAACTGACAACGCCATGGCTAAAAATAAAAACAAACAGACAAATAATAGTACAGAAGACACAACATAGAAAAACTAAAGACTAAGCAACACTAACCCCACCAAAAACTGGGGGTGATCTCAGGTGCTCCGGAAGGGTAAGCAGATCCTGCTCCACATGTGGCACCCGTCGTGTTGCTTATGTTATTACAAATCCGGTAAATAGTCTAATTCGGTAGGTCACATTCGATAGTTGTCGTTTGTTGATGTGGTTCATAAGTGTTTCTCGTTTCTCGTTTTTTATATAGATTAGACCGTTGGTTTTCCCGTTTGAATGATTTTACACAAGTAATTTTTGGGGCCCTTTATAGCTTGCTGTTCGGTGTGAGCCAAGGCTCCGTCTGAAGACCGTACCTTGACCTATAATGGTTTACTTTTATAAATTTTGACTTGGATGGAGAGTTGTCTCATTGGCACTCATACCACATCTTCTTATATCAATGAACATCTTTGCTTACCATGCAGCACGTCTTGATTTTCAGTTAAAAAGATGAAACGTATAAAACAATTAACTAAGATAATTCATCTAACAGGATATACTAAGATTTTATAAGATATAATTAGTCAATTGAACAGATTAAACGACAATTTTGGTATCTTAAGATCCAAGACTGCAGATAGATGTCGCAAGCAACTACAGACACATATAAAACGTATCTGACAACCAATTCGTGATGATGACCGTAAACATTCTTCCTTTATTTCTTTTATGTAAGGAGCATAAGGAATGGTGTTCGTACAGTATTATCTTGCAAAGCGACATGTATCAATGGTGCTATGTACACCCCGAATGATAGGGTAGGGCTCTTTTACCGTTATGAAACTGGAAAGATGTAATCATTATGTTTGTAATAGATTTTAGTTTGCAGTTGCCCAACCGTATCAATACCGCGAAAAAGATCAAGATATGAAGCAGGCCTTCTAGTGATGATAGCATTCCTAACCTCATGATCCTTTGGACATAAGATAAACAAGCATTCACTGAAATGTTTGAAGAGGCTTTTCCTTTTCTTCAATCAATTAAAAACTGCCCAAGGATAATAATGTGGCATTAAACACCAACAATCAATATATCAGTTATCATTAGCTACTAATTTCATATCTTTAAGCATTTGTAAAAAAAACCGGATTCAGACGAGAAATGTGATAGCATTTGGTTATTTGACGTCCTAAATATGATTGGAGTGAACGATGAATATAGAAGGACTTGTCAACAAGATTCTTTCGAACGCAAAGACTCTTTTTATTATATGGGATTTTCAATTGAAGGCACCATTGTACCAGGTAACACCTTGTTTTACTAAATGCAATTCCAAAGACTGGTTGAGCTGAATTTGATATACGTTTCACAAGTAAAATTCATAGAAAATACAAAAGGTAAACAAAGAGAGTTTACTACATATATTTTATTTAACAAATTTCAAAAGCATTTTCCAATCTATATTATATTGCAGGAAAAATTAACTTTCCGAGAAAATATCTGATTCATCAGCAGAGAGTTGATGTTGTTTATATTTATAAGGAAATGTAATATTTAAGTTTTCATGATCAGTTTTTGAAGAAAACATCATAATAAATAAAAATTGTTAGTTTTAGTGTAAAGAAAAAGAAATATTTGAAAATTGATTCAGGATCTTTGAAGAAATAAGTATTTTTATAATCGCTTATATGAATATGGTTATCTTCATTAGAACGTGGGAGTTATAATTTTTTAGTGTCGTGCAGTTCATTTCATGGACAGACATTACGCTTTTCTATTTAAATAGTGAATTCGTGTTTGCCCCATACGATTAATTGGATATAATCGTCAGCCTGTTTGGAGAGTAGAGGACATTCAACATATAAAGTGACTTTATTGTATCCTGATTGACTCAAATATGAAATTAATACTCTCTGGATTGACCAATTTTACGTAGTATTCAACTTCGATCTACCAAATTTATATTTTAGTGTTATTTTAATTTTCAAGATAACTCTGAACTCTAATGGAAATTGATCGTTAAATTAAAAAATGCAACAGTATACTGCAATAAAGATATGTTTCACCTTACCTACAAATCAATATATATGAGGAATTTGTTACTTGATGTAATGCAAACTTTTTTCAACCAACAAATAATTGCGTTAGAAAAGATGAAAAGACCTGCTCTCACAAATGTTGTTCAGACATTAGAATCAATGTTTAACTTAGAAACACTGTTGGTGTGGCGAGTAAATCAAATATTTAATTGATCCCTTATTCAAATTTCTCATCTATAGACCCTGGACTTGTCAATGATAAATATTTATCTAACTGTTTGGTGATGATGGTTTGAGTACTGAAAAAAATATTTATTTTTTTATCTGTTCAAAAGTAATTACAATTAGCAAACGTGTTTCTCTACATTGGCAACCTTAACTCTGTAAACAACATAAACGATTACAAATGTTCATATGCAATTGCTTATAATGACTACTGTTTTGTAATGTCTTTAAACTTCGCCCTCGTGAAATACATGAAATGTTTGTTCTATCAAGTGGTAAGGGAACGAACATTTAACAGGTGATTGGGGTTTGTGTTCTTCCATTTGTTTAAAAAATATAAAGAGTACAGAATAAAGGATGCTGACAGGGACAGATTTTACGGGCGTGCGCCCTTTAATACACCAATTTATCTTTAGCATATGTTTTTTTTTTAACTTTTTAAACTGAACATGCTGAATAACTGCAAAAATTAAAGAATTGGGTAAAACCTTTAATAGCAGATTTATTTCTATATTGCTATGAATCTCAGTTTATGACCAAACTCAGTAAAGAGCCATCATTGTTATATTTAGTTGATACATTCAACAATACCTACCGTTATCTGGATGATATTTTTTCGTTAAATAATCCAGAGTTCTCTAAATTTACTTCCGAAATTTACCCAAAAGAACTTACTTTAACTAAATCTAACATAAACAGCAGCAGTTGCCCTTTTCTAGATTTAGACATTTCAATTTCTAACGGAAACTACATACTAAAATTTACGACAAAAGAGACGATTTTTCATTTCCTATTGTTAATTTTCCATTTTAGACGGCGATGTGCCTTTGGCTCCATCATACGGTGTTTATATATCCCAACTCGTTCGGTATGCCCGTGTTTGTTCTGATGTCATAGATTTTAACGAACGTAATCAATGCATCACTGGGAAATTATTGTGTCAGGGATTTCGATACCATAAATTACTTAAAACTTTTACTAAATTCTTTCATAGATACAAAGATTTGATTAGTAAATTTGGCTGTACCTGTAGAAAACTTATTAAAATGGTATTTCACATCCTAAATGTTACGGTAATATTGTACTTAAAGCGAGGAAATCACTATGTGATCCGTGTAAACTCATCGAACCTTTAAACAAACTTATAAGTAAGGGTTATCGTACCAATATTGTAATTAGATCTCTGAATATAGTTTACATTGGTACTAATATCGATTTTGTCATTAGCAAATTAAAACATAACTAAGTTGTATCTTCTTTTGAGGCGGGATGTTTAGAGACACACACGTTAATTTTAATCTCTTAAGTAGCTCCTCACTATCCTACTACCTGTCGATACATTTATTTTGGCATTGCACAAGTCATGTCTTCTCTGACTGTTCATGACGTTAAAATACTAAATCCCTGGGATGTGTTTTAGTTGATTTTAGTCTCTGATGCATGATTTTTATCATTAATTGTTTTTGGCTTTTAACTAGCTGTCAGTAACTGCGAGTACTCTCAAATCGTACTTTCTTGTTAATTCGACCTGTTGATACTATTTTTAATACTTTTTGTTATTTTATATTAATATGGATCTTGTCTGTTTACCAGCTTTGATTATTTGGAATATCTACTAATTTTCATTTCTTTATACTACATTTGTATGAACATCAAGATTATTCTCCTTTAATCTGTACAGGAAGTTTTATTGTTGATATTTACCCCTTATGTATCTAGTGTTAAATTAGGTATTTATATGACAGACCTTTCTTGGTATTCCTAATTATTGGAAGATTTTATATAGACAGAAAAGTATACCTAAAACGACAAAGTTATTTTTCATTTACCTGTATATATTATGAAAACCGGTTTTTCAAAAGTGATTATTTTCTAAGGGTTAAATATTTCGCGGTGGTTTCTTGCCATGGCTTTATTTGGACTTGTTTGTTTGCTTTTGGCCTTGAATGTTTGTCCCTAATATTTTATTAACTATTATTTACTTTCAGGTATCACAGATCGAATTTATTCGTTCATAGTGTGTTAATTTACGTTTTGATTGAGTTAAGCCTTCCAATTGATGTTTTATCGTGTTTTTCTATGTTGTGATGTTATACTATTGTTTCAGAAAAAGGAGAAGGTTTGGTACCATTAAAACGTTTAATCCCGCTGCAAATGTTTGCACCTGTCCTAAGTCAGGAATCTGATGTACAGTAGTTGTCGTTTGTTTATGTAATTTATACGTGTTTCTCGTTTCTCGTTTTTTATATAGACTAGACCGTTGGTTTTACCGTTTGAATGGTTTTACACTAGTACTTTTGGGGCCCTTTATAGCTTGTTGTTCGGTGTGAGCCAAGGCTCCGTGTTGAAGGCCGTACATTGACCTATAATGGTTTACTTTTATAAATTGTTATTTGGATGGAGAGTTGTCTCATTGGCACTCACACCACATCTTCCTATATCTATTGAATACAGAAAAAAAAATTGTAGAATACACAAATGATGTAATTACAAAATATCCATTATTTTTAAAGATAAAGAATACAAAAGTGAAGCCCTGCCCCCCCCCCCCCACCCTTTCCCACTTATCCATACCCTTGTGTAGTAAGAACTTCAATTAGCTGGAGTGTCGGGGGCAAAACGTACAAGAAAGGATTTAGATACAAAATTTGGTCGTTAAGCAACAAATATAACTGAAATGTGTAGCAATCAGTGGTGGATCCAGAATTTTGAAAAGGGGGGGATCATTTTTTTTTGGTTTATCAGCAGTTTGATCAGGGGGCCTGGACCATATTTTGCAAAAAATCCCTGTCAATTAAAAAAAAAAATTCCTAGATAAGGGGGGCCCCCCTCTTAACCCGCCTCTGGCAATAAACACACTATTATTGATAAATAATGTTCTTGTCATTTTTCGTAGTCAAAGTGTGTTCGATTTGATCGTTGATATATGTATAGGACTGTTCTTCAATACGAAGCGTGTATGTTTCTGGTCTTATAAAAAAAGGAATGTTTAGTATTTTAACTATATGTCATCAACATTTGGTGCATATTTTACCTCTGTTAGGTTTTAATTGAGGTCGGGGCTAAATCATTATTTTATACAAATCTGCCCGATACGTATACGTCGATCCGTGCACGTATCCAGATACGTGAATAATGCAAATGATCTATTGATAGTTTGTATACATCTGTATATTGTTGAATTAAGACTATGCATGTACATGTATGTATGTTGCCCTCGAAATGTCTGCTGGTTATTTTTGTCATCGGATTTCTACCTTGACACTGACATGTACCCTATAAATATGCTTTTTGTTACTAGTATATTAAATAATTTGAAAAAATGGGTTCCATTATTAACTCAATAAAATTGGCGTTTTTAATGACATTGAGTCAAAGTGCCAAAATCAACATACAGAAACACTCTTATTATACATTGTCACTGTACATATATTGAACCTAAAACTCCAAAATTTAAATCAATGTTGCTCATATTTAATGGTTATTAAAAGTAAAAATATGCATACCTGCAGGGAGATATTTCCTTTGAATGAGATTTATATGCAAAAGTCATAATTGAAACCTAAAACTATTTTTTAAATGCATAATTTGTTATTGTTCGAAGTGGTGTATAACATTGTAATACATATTTAAATTTAGTTAAAAAAGCTAGTCATAAACAGAATATCAAACATTTATCAGAGTCAGAATCACTAAAGGTTGAGGGAAGAATTGTTTAAAATTTCTTCTGTGGTGCCTGTTTTGCAGGAGATTCAGTTTCATGCTGTCTTTTCTCAATTCCAGAGTAACTAAAAAATTTGAATGTTCCAGCATGGATTTAGTTGTTCCCACGGAAGTAAAATGACATTTTATTATCAGAGGTCATCTGCATGGAGACTTGTGCAATGGTTTGAATATAAGATGGATGTGGTACTGTGCTTGAAACAGTAGTTGGTGCGACAATGGCATTGCCATGAGATGTTGTATGTATTGCTGGCTTGTATTGAGTTTTTTCCAGAAGTACCAACCTGGACATCTGATATCTGCCTATGTTGACCGTCATTCAACCTCGAGGAACTGTTGATATTTGCAACATTTTTATGACCACTTATGTGCATAATGTGGGCATTTTCAACACCTTCGTCTTTAGTCTGTAGTTTTTTAATAAGATGTTTGAGGGGACTATGATTAGTTAGCTTCATTTCTTTTATGTTTGTTGGACAAGCGTTCACCATTTATGAAGTGAGACTAAAATTCCAATTGGCGACACTTGATAATATTGGCAACATGAATAATGACAATGAAAAAAGCGAGTCATCTTTGGTCATTTGTGTTTTTGACTTTGGAAAATGCAGAATGCATTAACAGGATATCATTACTTATCAGGACGGGCCCAGGCTTTTGTTTTGATTTGTTTCATGTTGTTAAAACCATTTCCTTGTCTATTTTGCTTTGAGGTTCAGTGCGTGGACAGAGATATTCCCCACCTTGGGAATCTACTCCAATACAGATATCTCCAAATTTAAGATCCATTTGCCCTTTTCCACCACGCATCACAAGAACAATATTTAGAGTTAAATGTAACAAATTAGTCAAAGGTAGAGGAGCATGTGTTCCTTACAAATCATGTTTATAAAGTTTATCAATGTCTGAGTTGGTCAACTCATCTGAAGCATTTGGCTTTAGCTTGTTTCCGTACCCCAAACTTTTTAACTGTTTTTTGTTTGGCTTGAAGAACTGTTCTAAATTTTTCAAATTCATGAATTTTGTTATACTTGTTACACTTAATATAGAATTTTTCTGTTGAAGATACCTATATACATACACATCAAGCCCTTCAGTGCTGATGGTTCATATTGGTTGCCATCCTTTTTTGTCACAGCCAAGAGATAGGTGCAAAGTTTCTGATTTAGATGTTTTGCAGACATAATTTCTACCTTATCTGTTACAACAGTCTCCTCTAAAAATAATTTGAAGAGTTTCATGTCTGAAACTGTTTTTTCCTTTTTGTATTTTCACTTGTACTCACTTCAATGAAATTGTCAGTTTCCTCAAAGCTTATTTCTTGAGATCTTGAATTTTTTGTTGAACTTAAGCCCTTGAACATTTTCGTGCGAAATTTTAGTTATCCTATTAAAATCTGGTAATTTCACTGCTTCGTACTCGAAATCATTTTCTTGAAGAATTTGGAATGCTATGGCAGCGTTAAGGAATCAAGATAATCAGACATTTTGGAATTTTCAGAAAAAAGCAGACGATTTGTTTTATAGAAAAGGCGGAAGGTGAAAGGAAGCTAACAAATCATATTGTTTGTTTGTGATGTTGTGTTCGCTTTAAAAGACGAACATAACTGTATAATACTTGTTATTTAACACAAGAGGACATAATTTCGTTGAAAAGTTATTTACTTATAAATAACTGAAAATGTTTGTTTTATTGTCCGAACAATTGTAAAGAGTGACGGGTATCAAGAGTGAAATAAACGAGTTATTTCACATGTGAGATTATCGGAATTTATCCTAATGGGAACTTCGTATAAATTATCATCATCTATATATAAGTACATTTACCATCACTGTAAATTTGATGGTTCTAATGCAGTATCATGATTATCTGTTATTGAAATAAAATAAAATTTATATTGATCATAAAAAATATCACTCAACACCATACACTTCAACTTCAGTAAGATGAAATGGCCTTGGTACGGTATTTACACTCGTTAATTTTACTATTTGTCCTTTTGGTAATGTGTTACACGGTGTAACTATGACCTGTCCACTTACGCCTGGACCAATGAACTGGCCACATAGTTCCATTCGGGATGTATCTAAGCTTTCACCGACATGAATCAACATTTTTCTGAGTCGATCACCTAAAATAAAGAATCTTAATTGTTACTGATTTAACGAAATTTAATTTTTCTGTTGACATATACATGATATATCTCAAATGTCTCTATAAAGTATATTTACATCAAACTGGCATTTCAACTTCACATACTCCGTGGCATTGTTGATGAATTCATGAAGAGAGAACACATAACACATTGGGGAGGACTACAGAAAGTGACTTGGTTAACAATCTTAATGCGGTGTGTCTATCAATTAATGGTCTATTCGTTTCAGAAATAATTTTTTGATTAAACATTTCCGTATGAAGAAGTATTTATTAAATTCTGAAACAATCAACATTACAACCTTTTTTTCAATCATGGTTTTCAACTTTAAAAAAAATGTTTTATAAAAAAAGTTCGTAAACATGACATGCATGGAGATAATTCAACATTTTCAAGAATGTTTGCTAGTCTGGTTCAAAATAACAAGCTTTTGAAAATCTGTTATAAACTGAAATTATATGAATACAGGAACTAAAAACAGAAAAAGAATGAAGGGGCCGTGTGTTTGTTTTCGAGATATAACCCATTTACAATTTGGCGGGAAGTGATTTCTCTAGAATTTTCATACAATTAACATTGGTACCTTTTTTCTTTAAAAAAACTATGAAAAAATAACAAGGATTTTGTAAGGTTTTTTCTTAAAATGGCTTTTAAACTATATTAATAAAATTATGAAAAGACAACTAGGGGTTTGCGGGCAAAGTTTGTAATGACACTACATGGATTAAACCAGAGGGGTCCTAATATTAAACTAAATTTCTTAAACAAGGGGAATAAATATCCCTGAATACGTTGAATATTTTCGATGAAGATATTACGCAAAGAGTTAAAGAAAATGCGAAATATGTTAATGAAACAGAACACAACAACACAAAACACAACAACAACAACACAATCGACAACAAAAATGTCATTAAACTATATATGGCATATGTGATAATCTTACAGTTATAATTAACATTTAGTTTTAAAATAGTTTGAATTGACATCTCTGCTGTTAGATTGCTAGCCTCTGAGAATAACATTCGCTTAGTAGTCAGTGATTCAATCCTGACACAATTTTTAGCAAATAGTTGTACTTTTCTTGAAAACACCATTAATAAATCAAGAAATTTAAAATATATCAAGTTACTGATTCCTTCCGCTTAATAGTCAGTGATTCGATCCTGATACGATTTTTAGCATATAGTTGTACTTTTCTTGAATACTCCTTTGATAGATTTAGAAATTAAAAATTCTAAGGTTACCATTTCCTACGGCAAAGTTGTCTTAATATTCATTTGGCTATTCGTTTATGGTTCTTGTTGGTTATACACTCCTGATGTATGAAAGTAGATATATGTTATTAATATTCATACGCCTGTCTTATAAAATAATATTTTTACTTACCACAACATATATCAATCCGATTCGTACTGACCACCTTTAGTACCATATACACTTGTCCGAGATTGACCCACCAGAAAGGTTCCAGTTCCGGTTTTGTATGAAACATGTTGATAGGTTGTTTAATTCCGTCAACCCCCGCTTCTGGTTTGCATAGGTATCTCGCAGAACAGGCAATAGAGCTCTGGCCAGTTGTCTTGAATTGAGACACCAGATATCCCTCTCCTATATTGATATAAAATATATATAATTACACTGCAATTAGAATTGTCTTAATCCTTTTACTTATTGTAATAAATGAATTTTAATTCCAACGATTCATTTAATCTCGGCTTGGGTCATTCGAATTCGTTTCGTTTTGATATCAGGTGAAATTTGTCCTTCACACTAAAGTTCCGCTTTAACGATCAATAAAGGAGTCATTTTAACTGTTATACAAACAAGTTTTTTGAACAGCTTTAACAGCATATGAAAATGTTTGGATTACATAAAAAAACCATCCGATTTGAATTTTTATCTTTTAGACAGCATTTTTCGAAATTTCTTGCTTCTAAACTTTGATACATTGGGGTCAATTAACATAAATTTTTAACCGAAGGGACTATAAAATTAATTCGGATACACCGAGAATTCAAATCATCCGAGTTCGACTCACTAGAGGTTAAATGCACTGATTAGACGGTAATTTTGCCGGAACCGAGCAATTACTTCGACTTTCGACACAACGAGGTTCTACTGTGGATAATTTAATTTGGGATGTAACACGTCTTTGGATTAGCTGTTTTTCGTTGTTGTGTCATATGACTTTGACGTCATCAAAGACTTTTCATGGTTTACCCTTTAAAACGGAATTTAGAACTACATAATAAGGAATGACTGTTATAGTTTTTCTCCTATTCAATATAACCTCAAACATGAGGTACACACTTTACAAAAACCTGCCTTCGCGGGTTATTCATTGTGCACCACATTTTTGATTGTATTTATTCATAGATAGAAAAAACAAAATACAGTCATTCTTACATAAACAGGATACACGTTGAGTTTGCAATTAAAGTGTTTGAGAATATACATTCAAGCCAAACTACACATATAAACAAATACATGTAGTTATGAAAAGGGAAGAGGATATAATGGATCAATCAATAATCATAATTAAAAGGAAGAGATAGAAAAAAAATGATATAATTAAAAAGACAGACAAAAGTCAACTGCCACTGCAAAGAAAATAAACGTTTCATCGAGAAAACTTCCATCTGAAATCAGGGATGAAATCAGATGTTCCAGAATGGTACGCAGTTCTTGCTCATTTACTGGCATTCGTCGTTCGACTAATAACAAGTAAAACTCTGTTGGTGATTAAACTAACTGGGTGCTGTTTCAACGGAGAAAGTATATCATCGTATGTCTTGCAATGATGTGTAAAGTAAAAAAAACAATATGGAATGTTTTAATTGATCCGAGCTTAAATTAAATGCTCATGAATTTCATAAAGCCGATCGTGTTTTAAAATATTTAAAAATAACAGCGACAGATATTGACGAAATACAGGATTCGCCACAAACAAATGTATTCTCTGTTTTATGAGACATGTTTAAAATAGCAATACATCGGTTGAGGAATTATTCAACTCGCTACAAATAATAAATGAGACAATAATTTAATATGACACTTTGGAATACGCAATCAATCAGTGGTTGTTATTTTTATTTATTAAGAACTAAATGCTTCGTTTGTTAGAACATTTGTTGTTAATAGCATATCACCGATATACTCTTTCAATTAAATGCACGACTTGTTTAAACATACCGATTAAAAATATAACATGTTAAACATTGAAGACCTATTGGTGACCTTCTGTTGTTGTCTGTTCTGTGGTCGGGTTGTTGTCTCTTTGACACATTCCCCATTTCCATTCTCAATTTTAAAGACGGATAAGTCTATTGATCGTAACCGTGTGTCAACCTGTAGGTACTGTTATCGGAATTGGTGTGCCTCCCAATTCACGCATTCGGTTCGGTGTGAGCCAAGGCTCCGTGTTGAAAACCGTACTTTGACCAATAATGGTTAACTTTTACAAATTGTGACTTGGATTTGGCACTCATACCACATCTTCTTATATCTATATCAATTATCTCTTATTTTCCTTTATATTTAAAAAATGAAATATATGTTGCCTTCTTTGTGAGAAATGTCTAAAAATGATCATCATGCATTGGTGATTAGCTGTCATTGTCCTGAATTTGTACAGACATTGAAGGATTGCATAAGATTTTATGAGCTGTCAACAATTGTATTCATATGTGAGTCTTTTTTTAGTTCAGTTTATTATCATGCTTATGATATCCAAATGAGTAGTTGAGTATCTGAGCGAGTTGAGCCCACACAGTGCCATGTCTGGAAAAAAAAAAAAAAAAAAGTTTTATCAGAGAAAGATTTGTATCAAATTCTGACCCCTAAAAAAAGAATACCTTCATTTAAAGCAAAAGACACTAAATTTTACCAAAAAAGCAAAAACACCCAAAAACAGCAAAAATTTCATTAAGGTTTTATATGTATTTTAAATGCGGAATCAATTTCCAATTCTTTTTTGACCCCTAAAATACCTTCATTTAAAGCAAAAGACACTAAATTTTACCAAAAAAAACACCCAAAAACAGCAAAAAACTTTTTTTTTTAACTTTTTAAAAAACCTTAAAACACCCAAAAAAAAACAACAAAAAAAATTTCAAAAACAAAAATAAAAAAGGTCGGGAGAACACACCGCGAAAAAATTCTGTTGGATTTTGGAGAAAAAAAATCAATTTTACTTTAAAAATGAAACAACCTACAGCTCCCGATTTATCAATGGATATACCATTATATCCAGAATTACCTATAGAAGATGGACAAAATTATAGACTACAAAAATAACAGAAATAGAAAAACATTAATAAATGAGAGAGATAAACGAAAATCACTATACAAAAATATAAACGCGGAGTTAATGTTACTGATGGTGTTGATACAAGTTTAATTTCGACATCTGTTGTTTTAGCTGGTATAGGAATTGCTTTTCCTATCTTTCTTCCCATACAAATTGCAGCTGTTGTATGTGGAAGTTTAGGAGGTCTAGTTAAATTAATTAGAAGAAAGTTGACAACAAAATCAAAAAACATTATGAAATTAAAACAATGGCAGAATGCAAGTTAAACAGCATAAAAGATTTAATATCAAAATCTTTAACTGACGGACAGATAAGTGCAGATGAATTTAAACTTATTTTAGATGAATTAGAAAAATTTAATGAGATGAAAAAAATAAAAAAAAGTAATTTTAAAAGTTTACCAGATGATGAAAGAAAAAACTAATTGAGGAAACAGAAAATAAAGTAAAAACGAATTAAAAAAAATGGAAAATCTTTGATTTTCTTTAATAAAATCGTTATACGAATTTTAGTTGATAACGGAAATCCACCAAACTATGAATCAATTTTAATTAAATAAATGGATGAAGAAACAAAAGAAAAATTAGTAAAAATGTAAAAATAATGTTAAATAAAAATTTAATTATTTTTATCTTAAGTTGTTTTAACAGGTTCTTTTATTGTTTATTATCTAATATTTTAGATGAATAAAATGGCTGAAGGAGGTTATGAGTTTGATAATCCTGAGTTTAAAAATAATGATTATGATGAAGAAGAAGAAAAACTACTTTTCGAAATGATGAAGAATTTCAAAGTTCTATAGACAAGGAAACTGAGGTATTAAGAGATTTATCAGAAAATGACACTAAAATTCGCAAAAAGAAATTACCAAAAAATGATAAAAGATTTTATAACAAAATAATGAATTATATTCAAACAAAATTACAAAGATTTTTTACCAAAGAAGATTTTAATGGAAGAACAATGTTGTATGTAGAAGATGAATATGGTAGGGAAATTGCATTAACATATTATCAAAAAGGAGTATTAAAATTTTATAAATTTAGCACTCTTCAAAGAAAATACGGTGTTAATTTTGTTAGAGATGTTTTAGGTGTAGATGATTATAAACTTCCTGAAAGAACAATAGAAGGTAGAGCAGAGTTTCAGAGAATGTTAAATGAAGATCCAATTTGTGAACTCAATAATATAGAAATTCCATTACAAGAAATATCTACACAACAAGAAGTACAAGAATTATTAGAAACAGCAAGTAATTCAGAAACATATGTAAAAGAAATAGAAACTTCTTTTATAGAAGAAGGAGTAACTTACAAAGAAATGGAAACACAAACAGATATGACAAAAAGAGAGATGGATGGTGTAATCAGTGCAATGACATCAGTAAAAGAAGAGATTGCAAATGAATTAGCAAAACTAAATGAAACAAAAAAAGACTTAACAAAAGAAAATACCAAATTAGAACAAGCTAAAGAAGATAATGATGAATTTCAAATAAATAGAATAAGTAGTCGAATAAGAGAGTTGGAATCTGAGAGAAGTGTGAGACTAGAAGTAATTAATATTAATAAAGAAAAACTACGTAGTCAATTAAACAGAATTAAAGAGACAATACGTAAAGTATTAAAAGAAGACACAACATTAGGTGAAAGAATAAGAACATTATTCAGAGAACAAGGAATTACAATAGTTAGTATTTTAACTGCTTTTGGAATGATTATTGGTGTTATAGTAGAAACATTTACTGGTGGAACTACTTTTCTCCTTCTCCTCCTCCTCCACCATCAAAAGGTGGTGTACAAGACTGGATAAAAAACAATTAAAAATCTTGGAAAACTATTATCTTTTCTTGCAGGAAAATTAGCAGCTGCATTACCAGGTATTATAGGTTCTATTGTATCTTGGTTATTGTCTGTAACAAAAGACGTAGTAAATTGGTTTGCAAACAACTTATGGGCTTTGCTTGTTTTGGTTGTTGGTTTATTGTATGCTGCTGCTAGGAATATTTAAAAAATAAATTAATAAATTTTATAAATAATAAGTGCTGTAATACCTAATACAATACTTCCAAATATTATTGCTTTTTATTATCTTCGTGTTCGTCATATTCATTTTTGTGTTGTTTCTATTTGAACTGGTTCTGACTTTTTGGTTCTGATTGAGATTGTTGAATCGGTTTTGGTTTATTTGGTTGGAAATCGACAGGATCGAGACCGGTAAAATCAAAATTTTATTATTTAAATCATCATTTAAACCGAGTGTTTGATTTTCTGTTGCAATTACAATTTTGTTGTTATAACCAACAATGGTGTCAATTTGTAATACCATATCACTGGGAGACATATATAAACCAAGTCCATAAGCATAATCAACTTTACTTCTTGCGTATTTTAAAACATTTTGATAATTTTTATCTGAGTGGGTAAATCGATAGGACTATTAATAACATCTTGTACATTTGCTAAGAATTGTTTTGTGCATCAAATCCTGTTCCTACTTTTAATATTTCTACCCTTGTTTGAGATTGTGCCCTAATAATGCCCATACAAACATTCTAATAATTTCATTGATACGTTCAATACCTGCTTTTGTAAAACCCTCTGATTTATCTAATATAAATGTTGTCCAAGCCATACTTATATCTTTTGTATGACGAATTGTATCATGAATATTAAAGAAGGACCATCCCTGAATGATGATATCTGTATTCACCACTTGGTTTATAATATTCAGAAAAGTTCCTAATCCTTTAGATGATGATTCTACTTTTGTCTCCAATCTGTATTTGGAGAAACATCAAATTCATTGCATAATTTTTGATATGCAGCTTTGTCATATGGGTTTTGTAATAACAGAAAGAAGAATCTGTTGGTAAAGGTGATTTAAGTTCTTTTAAAATTCTGGCAATACAATAATATAAATGAAACATATAAAGTGATTTAGTAAGATTTGAAGTATTTTGTATATGATCATTATAAAAACACCACATCCTGTACTTGCACACCAGACTGCAAAGTTTAACTGACATTGCCACCAATCAAACGAAGAATGAATCCATGTATTCCATGGTTCGTTGGTGTGTAATGATGGGTTTTGATATTTTGAAATAAATCGGGAAAGCTGTTTTAAAGTTTTCTTTTGATTTACAAATATTATTTGATCGACAAGATTTATATCTTTTTAGAATACTTAACACTTGGATTATATGATACATTTGGATTATATTTAAATTCTTTTGTTATCATTTTTTATATTAAAATGTACCACACTATTTCAAATATTGATAAGACAATAAACTTACAACAATACATTGATAACAGAGATGGAAATAAACGTATTGGTTTAAAATCTATAAGATATAGTGTAGGTTGGTATAATGTTTATGATGGAGTTATAAGACAAACAGGAGAAAGACTTCATAGGATTAAAGATGGTTATTATAGTTTCCAACAAATAGCGGATGAATTTAAAAAAAGATATTGTATTATCCGTAAATGAAACAAATGGTATTGCGTCATTAAACACTCCTATTGAGTTAAGGATAAATGAAGATTTGAAAAATATGTTAGGATTTAATAATGAACGTAAATTCGAACCTAATGAATTACATTATGGAAAAAATTTGTAGATTTTGCTATCCATAAATCATTGTATATCCATTTGGAACAAGTTAGCACTTCTCATAATTATCTTGATGGTAAGCCAAGTACATTATTGGCTGTTATTCCAGTCGAGAATAAAGAGTTTGGTGAAGTTATAACAGCGAGATTTGAGCATCCGGAATATAAGTGTTTAGTAAATGGTGATATAACAGAATTGAAATTAGAAATTAGAGACAAAAATAATAACAAGATAATTAATCATTTACCAATTAATTGTGTTTTAGAAGTTATATAATTTATTTAATAAAATGAGCATACTTGGTGTCAAAAAAAAAACGTAGATACATCGGAAATAAAAAGGAAATATTAAATATGAAGAGTGAGCTTCAAACAATGGATACTAAGGATAAAATTTACATCGGAGTGTCGCTGCCCTAAGCATCAGAGTTTTAAATGTTGAAAATATAGTTGGTAATATTAAAATAAACCAGACAGAAAAATAATAAGTATATATGCTGGAATTGATGGTCCAATACATGGAAATAAAAGTTTAATTTTGGTTATGGTGGTGGTTATTATGTAATGAACTTTCCAGGACAAATATTGGGTATTAGTTTAGTAAGTTTAAGAACAAGCACAGATATTATAGCCATTAAGATGATTGTTAATGATAAGTCAACTAGTTACAAAATGAGTTTGGATAATGGTGTCACACACGGTTTTAATAACTTTTATACACCTTTTGAAGTTAAGGCTGGAGATTTAATAAGTTTTATTAGTATGACTAATAATTATACATGTATCAATACTCTAGTATCAGTGGTAATTGAATTATTTTATAACAAATTTAATCCTTAAAAATGTCGGCATACGGAAACAAATTAAATCCTTACAGAAAAATAAGAGAACCCCGTGGTGTGAAAGGTATTCGTCAAAGTGTATCAATAACAAATAATCCTTCAACTATTGATCAAAATCAACAGCTATTAGTGAGATTCCCCAATCTAAGCAATAATGATGTTATTGTTCCTGGAACAACCAGATTGGCATTTGAAATAGAACTCACATCTACAGACGACAATGCAACTATATATCAAAACATAGGAAGAACAATAGTTAAAAACAACAATTCGTATAAGTGGAAATGAAATTATGTCAATTGATGATAGTGATATTTATCATTGTTATGTTGATTTATGGAAATCTACATCTGAACGTTTAAATATGGCATACCAAGGAATTGGTGAAACAAACATGTTAAAACACAGAGTTGGTGCGGATGATAAAGCATCAGACATAGGTGATGAAGCAATTGCAACTGCATATGGTGCAAGATTTTGTATCCCACTTGATTTTGAACTATTAGAAACTCATATGCCTTTTTATCAAGCAGGTCTTGGTGATAGACTTGAATATGAACTTACATTTAATAATTATAGCAATGTTATTAAATCAACAGATACATCTGCAAGTTATACAATCAAAAACATTTGTTTAGAATTTGATATGGTTACTGATGCAGAATTAGCAAGACAGATAAGACAACAAGTTAATGGTAAGATGGTTATTTTGTACGATAGAATACTAAGACATAGAAAAATAACCAAAAACAAATCTGATACATTGTGGAATATAAATTTAAATGTTCCAGCTAGAAGTATGAAAGGAATTCTAATGTTGTTCGAAGATCCTGAAAGAACAAGTACCGAAACTTATTATAATCCTAACATAACAAAAGTAGAAATGACAATAGAAGGTGTTCCAAATCAACTATACAGTCAAGGAATGAAAGCATATCAACAATGGGATGAAATAAATAAATTCTTTGCTTTAAATTCAAAAGAAATAAAACAACAGAAGAAGTTTTAAAGATTTAAATTTATCCTATACAACATTAGAAAATATCTTACAACTAATTATGCATTATGGTTAGATTTACGTTCAACAGATGACAACTCATTACACGGTTCAGGTAGAAGAATTGAAAATGCTTCTGAAGGTATTACTATCCAAATAACTAAAACAGCAGGAGCAAATAAATTAATAAATGTTTATCTGTTTGTTATACAAGATGCACAAATTAATTTTGAAGATGGAAGATTTAAAGAAGTTAATTACTAGCGGTTCCCTTAAAAATGGAAACAAACGAGCGGAGCGAGATACACTCGATTCCCTTTATGAATTACCAAAATATCCCCATTGTGCTATTATATGTGGACAAACAGGATGTGGAAAAACAGAGTTTGTTCTTGATTTATTAGAAGGAGAATATAGTGGAGTTTTCAAATATATAGTCATACTTTGTCCAACCATCCAATGGAACAAAGCATACAAAAATCGTGAATGGATTGGTGATGTTAGAAAACCAAAAACAAAAATCTAATAATTGTTAATCCTATTGTTGAAGTGAGAGAAGCGAACGGTTCCCTTTATGAAGAAGAGAAGCTACAAGAACTACTAAGAATGTTCTTTAAAAAATATGCTGGTCATCCAACATTATATATCATTGATGACTGCAGTGCAACAAAAGAACTAACAAAGAAAAAGATATGCTGTCCGAGCTTGCATTTTCAGGAAGACATGCGGAACAATCAGTGTGGGTCATTTCACAGAGATACAACTCTGTTTTAAAAGATTTAAGAGAACAAACAAAATGGTTATGCATGTTCTACACAAAAGATAGAGATAGTTTTGATAATTGCCTAAGAGAAAATGATGTTATTCCTACTTTGGAAGAAAGACAAAGAATAAAGGAAGAACTTAAAAAAGAAACATCGTAAATTAATATTAAAGACAGATCAACCTACTGATTATTGGTTACTTAATTGATTTTTTTTAGCAATTCTCAAGTAATGCTTAAGTAATTCTTAAGTAATGCTTAAGTAATGCTTAAGTAATTCTTAAGTAATTTAACCAAAATAAGTAATTCTTAAGTAATTTAACCAAAATAAGCAAAATAATGCTTAAGTAATGCTTAAGTAATTTAAGTAATTTAACCAAAATAAGCAATAAAAAAAAAAAGCAATGCTGTTGGAAATACTAACAATTGCAACAAACACTGCAGTCTTATCATTGGTTGGATATGTTGTATTTAATTTTTAAAGTTAAAATAAATTATATCCGTTTTTGAAACGTATAAAATGAATGCTGAAGAATTATTAAGCGAGCAAATTGTGGAAAACATAAATATTGATGATGAAGCGAGCGAAGTGAACGGTTCCTTCAAGAAAAAAACGCGAAAGATTATCATCTGTTGTTGCTGGTGGGAGTAGTAAACAATATCTGGGTAAAGAATTACAACTGTCAGATATTGATAAAATGACAACAGAACAAATAAACAAACTATACTGTAAATATGAAGCAAGATTGGGAGCTAGTATGACCAAGACATTAGGAAACTCTTTTATAAATTTATATGTCATGGGTGTATCAAAGTTTTTCAAAGTTGTTAATCCACCAATTTTAATACAAGACTTAGAGGAAGATCCTTTTATCAATAATGCTTTAACTAATACATGTTGTGAACTGTACTATAGATATGGAATGTATCTTGCTCCTTTTACTGCAATATTAACAACAGCAAGACATATCGAACCACTCGCTTCGCTCGATTTCCGAAAAAAGATGAAAATAATGACATAAAAATGATGAATGAAAATCCTGAACAAAAGAAAACAAAGAAGAAAAAAAAAGTATTTAAAAACCCAAACCAAAAGACCCAAAAGAGTAGCTGCTGGTAAGAAAGGTGCAGAAGTAAGAATAAGAAATGCAGAATTGAGAAAAAAAGAAGTGGAAAAATTAAAAAAAGAAAATTCAAAAATCAAACAAATAACAAAAGATTCTGATACAGAAACAGATTATGAATCAAACGAACATATCCCTTCTGTCAAGAAACACTCCAGTTCCTAGTTGATTACAAATTTGTACTTTTTCCTATAAGTATTGTTGGATTGGGATTGTTTTTACAACCAAAGTAAGAAACCAGAAAGAATGATTAAAGAAATAACAAAACCAGAAAAACAAAAGAAAGAAATTGATCCTTTTGAATTTAATTAAATTTAGTACATTAAAATGACAACTCAAAAGACGGAAAACAAATAGCAAATATGTTATATCATGCTGGAGTGGAAACATTGTTAACAGTTGGATATGCAGAAATAGGTAAAAGGTACTAAGGAGACCAGCACCAAAAGTAGATTTTAATGTAAATGATGTTGTAATGTTATCCATTGATATATTACTTGCAATGGCAACAAAAGATATGTTGATTAAGCAAGGTATTATACCTGCTGATATCATGAAGTAATAAAAGGGAACCGCTTCTTTTTTTATTTTATTTTGTTTTTATAATCGCTTGTCGCTCTAATAAAATGGCAAGTGCTTTAGCGATGATGCTTGGTGGGGCAATAACAAATGCTTTTGCATTTTCGGGGAGTAATTATTTATTTTCACATATGGGTAGTAATGCAAATGAAGAGAAAATAAGACATGATAAAGCTATAGAAAAATTAGAAAAAGCACAACAAGAATGGAATAAAAGAAGAACACAAAGATTAGATTTCATCAATGAACAATTACAAAAGGAACATCATGCCGAACATACTTTTGAAGATGTTGACCAAGCAATGAAACAATACTATTACATTACAAGTAAACAATTAACTCCATTATCACCCAAACCTAAACTAAGTGATTTTTATACACCATCAGAAGATCAAAAAAATAGAGAAATTGCATTTGTTGTTGGTGGTATGGTTTTAACAGGTTTTGTTGTTTGGAAGTTAAAATAAAAAAAATAAAAATGTTGGTAAAATTATGTTTTTTTTTACTAAGTTTTGTAATCATTAAATTCTTCTTCTTCTTGATGTTTTGTTTTTCATGACTTTTAAATTTACAAAGAATTTTGAACAATATTTGCATTGTTTTTGTTTTGTTTAAAATACACACTTTACACTTTATTGTTGTTTTATCTAAATTATTATTTAATTCAAAATAACTACAAACCAAATATGAGTAAACTAAACAATATTTTGGGAGATTATTATGAGGAAAATGATGCATTTAAATCTAAAATATTATTCCTCTGATTAAAATTTTTAAAGAAGGGTACAAAGAAATAACAAAATAAATTAAAACCCAAAAGGTAGAGTGTCTATTCCATTATCTTTTATATATCTTTTATCATCAAATGGATTTGTACTTATTTTGTTTACTTCATTAACAAACATTTCGTGTTTTTAGAGTTCATTTGAATGCATTTGTTCATTTTGGTTTTATTATTAAACAGACAATCTTTGTAATCATCAAATTTAATATCTTTGGTTATTGTAGTTTTTCCAATTCCTTTTAATTTTTTTCTTCTTTTATTTGATTTAAATCTATGAAAGTAAAAGAATATGCTTTACTTCTTAAATAAACTATTTCATTCATAATTTTCCCATTAAGTTCATCTTTAAATTTACCAATTACTTTTTATTTTTTCTGAATACAAAGGGTGATCTTTTGGATAACCAGATGTATCTAGTTCATCTTCTATTTTTCATATCTTCATAAATATCTTCAGTTTTAATATTTAAAATATGCTATCTGTATCACTTGCAATTAATTCATTTTTTTCCACAATTTGTTTACAACATTGTAGTAAAAGTCATACATCAATTGTTTTGAGTAATCTAATATAGCTTGTCCTAAATAAATAGGTTTATTAAATTTTACAGAAGTAACATTATTTTCAATTGCAACAAAGTTATCATTAAATATTGTAGAGTCTTTAAAATTTGGTTTTTATATATTTTTTACTTCTTCCCTGTCTGTAAGTAATTTTATTTCACTTCTTCCTCTAATATCTTCTAATGTTTTACCATAGAAACTATTGTTCATAAGTTTCCACAAGTCTTTTCGAAATCTGATTTTGATTTTGTTCTTTGTTCTGTGTTAAAATTTATGTATTTTGCAAGCCAATCTGATTCTTTAAACGAAATTGTTTTATAAACTTTTGTCACCTTCATTCCAAGTTTTATATAATCTTTTAAAACTTTGTAGTGAACTATATATTTTTTTGTCTTTTCCTGTTAAAATAATTTTCTTCATTACCTAATGGTTTGTTTCCTAATAGATTTAATTGGTAATTTGATAATTCTTCTTTTTTGGTCTTGTTTTTCAGGTACTAGAGGATATTTAATTGTTTTCTTTTACATTTGTCTGTATATTTTAAATCACATTTAATCAAACATCCTCTTCCTTTTGGAACTTTTTGTAGTAATCAGGATCTTCTTCCCATTTAAAATCTTTTGTTGGTAATTTTTTGACATAGACCATCCATATAAATTATTTGCATCTAGATACAACAAATAATTTTTTAAAACAATTGTTTAAATTTCCTCCGTTTTTAATTTTTCTAAACATCCTTTTCCTTCATGTTCATCTAATATTCTGTAATCTTCATTATAATTTGAAGTATATTTATTATATGCTTTTACATGTCTTGGTCCTAGAACACCAGAAAAACCACCCTAATACCTTTTTCAAACATTTGTAGCATATCAACATCGGTCAACAATTCTAATTTTACGTTTGTATATTTCAACCCACATTGCCATGTCAAACCTGGAGCAGAATAGCAATAGCAAGGATCAATTTCATGATGTTTTATAAAGAATTTTCTAAATTTTTCGAATGCATCTGCCAAAATAAGAACATCTGTTTTGAGATATAAATTATGATAGTCTAATAAAGTTTTACAATTATAATGTTCCCAGACTTTTGTGCATGTTTATACTCTTCTTCTTTGATTGTTTCTTGTTTTAGTTTAGAATAAAATTTTTCTATTGCAGGAAGTTTTTGTCTTTAAATTTTTCTACAGAATCTATGTATTCATATGGATAGAATCCTTTTGTTTTAAAAGATCTATATCACCTTCAAACTCTTTTTCTAAAATAGGAAAATCGTCCATTGATTTAGCAACATCTGATAAGCCTTTTAACATAAATCTATATGAATCTAGGAATCTTAATTTTCTATTATATGATCCGTAATCTATAGAAATATAATTTTCTGAGTTTTTAGAAAGAAGTTTTACTTTATTATATTCATCTTCATGTTTCATTAATTCTTCAATTAAAAGTGGAAATCATAATTTGATCCATTATGGAAAAACACTGGTATTAATTTTGTTGCTTTACCTTCTTTTGTATTACACGATTGACACGCTGCTCCTCTATATTTACCTGAAAGATGATCATGTTCTCTTACTTTATTGTTTTCTTCAAACTCTTTTCCACAAATATAACATTCAGTTGCTTCTTGAAATTCATCTTCTTCATACTTATTTAATATTGGTTTATCCTTTTGTTGTGTTTGATATTATAAGTTATTTTTTGAATATACTCATTATTTTTCCACATATTTTTTACTACATCATCACCATCATAATGAAAGTATTGTGATTTATATATTTCTGGATAATCTGAATGAACATACATACCATAACTATTTATTTCTTGTTTTGAAATTGGTTTTGTATAAGATTTGTCAGGATCTGGAGTACATGATTGCATAGGTATATTACATGCTTCAAAATCACAATAGATAACAAAAGGTAATCTATTTTTAAAATGATGATTATTAAATTCAAGAATATTTTTCCTGGTTCTGGCATTATGGTTCTACAAGGTTCGTAATCATAACATATTTTTTGTGTTTTCTAGTGTTTCTTCTCTTTGAAATCCTTGTATACAATTTCTACATGTAAATTGTTTATGTCCATTATTGTCGCACATAAAACTATCTAAATCTTTTATTAAACAATAATGAGCATTTCCATTATTTTCGATGTACAAAGATCAACAACATAACATTTTTCACTTTCTTTATTTGAAACATAAATTGGATACAAAGTCTGTTTGTTTGTTTGATCCTTTAAGGCAAATACATTTATGATCAAATTGTTTTGTTTTTCTACTTTTGGAATATCTTCTTTTGCTACTGGATATTCAATTCCTTTCATACTAATTTCATCTTCATATTCTTTATAATTTGTTACTCTTTGTTTGTTTTAACAACAGGATATAAATATGCTAATATTGACCAAAGAAAACATTTGTTATCATTTTTATTTTGTACGTTGATAATATTTTTGATTTAAATTGAAGGGAATATAAGACGAAGCTCTTTGATATTCATATTTATATAGTTTTACTTGTACACTTTTAATACTATTAAAATCAAACCCAGATCCTCTTTCTTGAAATTGATCAACCCAAGCTTTAAATTTATCTATTAGATCATCATAAAATTTAGACAAATTATTTTGTGTTAAAACAACTTTAGCAGGATGAGAGTAATGACTTTCTATTCTATCAAATGCAATAGGAGTTGCAAATTCACTTGTTATTATTATCTTTATTTTTAAAGGAAATTGATCTATGACTATTTTGTCTTTTAATAAGTTTATGTATTTAGTTGCATCAGGTTCTTCTATATCATCAATA
This sequence comes from Mytilus coruscus, assembly GCA_017311375.1. Lineage (NCBI taxonomy): Eukaryota > Metazoa > Mollusca > Bivalvia > Mytilida > Mytilidae > Mytilus > Mytilus coruscus. Next base: position 62,659,679 of record CM029605.1, on the reverse strand, counting down.
GTAGTTTCACTGATAATATCTTTGAATGATTTTTGGGTGCCATTTTTAAAGGAATAAATTGAATTATATTTAAATTTTACATTTACCCAGTAATATTCACTTTGATAATTTGGATTTCTAGAAATAAATTTTTCATAAGCTTTTTATATTTTTCTTTGTTATTTTGATAATGTTTTTGTTTTACAGATTTGTTGCATTGTTTACATGCACAACTTACTCCCATAGGTTTGTCTCTTTGTTTATAATATTCACTTAATAATTTGTATTCGTTACATTTTGAACAATGTTTTCTTTCATCCATTTTTAAAAAAATATTTTAATTACTTAAAATGTCTAAAATAAATCTAACAAATAAATTAGCAGATGAACTACATCATAGAGTTGTAAAATCTTTTCCTAAAAGACGTGTTTATGTTCATTCAATAGATCAAACATGGGCAGTTGATTTAATAGATATGCAACCATATTCAAAACAAAATAAACACTATAAATATTTATTAGCAGTTATAGATGTTTTTAGTAAATATGGTTGGTTAAGCCCTTTGAAAAATAAAACAGGAGTAGCAGTGAGTGAAGCATTTAAAACATTATTTAAAGAAAGAAAACCAATATATATTTGGTCAGATAAAGGATCCGAATTTTATAATCGACAAGTAAAAGAATTGTTAAAAGATAATAACATAAAGTTATATTCAACTGAGAATGAAGAAAAATCCAGTGTAGTGGAACGATGGATAGGAACAATGAAACAACATATGTATAAATACTTTACTGCTAATGAAACTTTAAAATATTATGATATATTAGATAAATTAGTTAAAATTATAATAATACAGTACATTCTTCAATTAAAATGACACCTGTTCAAGCAAGTAAATTAAAAAATGAATTAACAGTGTATAAAAATTTATATCCAGAAAAGGAAGAGAAAATTAAAAAACCTAAATTCGAAGTAGGTACTAGAGTAAGAATAACAAAAAAAAAGGGTAAATTTGAAAAGGGTTATACTACTCGTTGGACTAAAGAAATATTTGTAATTGAAAAAGTTTTAAATACAATTCCTTTTACTTATAAAATAATTGATTTAAAAGGCGAAGAAATAACAGGTTCTTTCTATGAACAAGAATTACAAATGACTAAGTTTTAAAAAAACGACGCTACGCATGATAGTTGTCTCATGAATATTTACTTCAGCCAAATATGCTGCTCGTGTACATTTACCTCGTATTAGACGACAAACAAAAACTGATGACAAAGACGATGCAAAGTGACTTTTTACAAAAAGTAAGACCTAGAAAAACAATAATAATCATATTAGAAACTACCCCGGTTATGCATAACCGTTTCTAAATATAGCATTGAGAAATAGTCACTCCTTATACGGAATATATACAAAGTTGTCCCAGCCACTGATCATGTATGATCACTCCTTATATGGAATAAGAAAATCAATATCACATATACTATATTAAAAAACACAATTACAGATTGAGAAAGTTCCCCGGTTATGCATAACCGTTTCTAAATATAGCATTGAAAAAGTCACTGGGAAGCAGCACATCACAGTGTCAGTGATCGTCTTGCGATGATTGAAGATTATTGGTGGTTGGTAGAGCCACAGGTCTCTTCAGAATGCATTGTATTCTGGAATTTGTAGCATGATGTCTATTTCTTTTAGTTTTCTCAAAATAAAATTTAGAGGTAATCCCACATGAAAAATTGTTCGTATCCGTAAAGAACCTTTGCGAGAGCACGTAGCTTCCTCGCGTGGTCATCGGAATACCCTGTCTTCTCTTTTAACCATGCAGACCAAGATTGTTTGATTCTTCCTTCTTTCCTTTCATTTTCCAGCCAGGTTTTGGTAAGATTTAAAAAATTTCCAAAATTAATATAAATTAAAAGTGTTTGAGCATCCTGCCGTTTTAGATTTCGTATCCCTTTATTTAATTTATCCACAATGTTCGTCTCACTCTCATTGCCAGAAAGCAAAAAGCGTTGCCGAATGTTTCTCTAGAAATTGTGTGGTTAATATCAGCAATGTTGTCTGATAGATATTGGTGCAGTTCTTGAGGGTCATTTTTCCTTATTCACTTTTTCAGTCCATAAATGTCACTAAGCCGTTGTTTAGGTTTTTAGGTAGCTTCGGCATCTTTCCGGTTGGTCCATTTGAATCAATTTCGTTAACCAACAATCCCATTTTTGATGGTAAATTCTATATTCATTAATCAATTGTTTTTGGTTAATATTCCATTGTTGCGATTCCATATCTGTTAAATTATATCACTTCACGTTCAAAACTACTAAAATCCTGTATTCTACCACTGATAATTTGAAATGTTTACGGTAACTATAATAAACATGTTATGACAACAACACCTAGGTAACATGTTTTCAAATCAATGTCCTATTGAATAAAATATTGCAATCAATTATGTTTTTTAAAATACACACTTCAATAACTACCTGCGGGGTTTAAATTACTATGAAAAAACATTAAAATGCTTGATTGATTTGGGAATTTAAATCGTGAATCTACACGGAAAGTGTAAAGGACGATTTAAAAGTAAATATATACACCAATTACAATCCCATACAATCCTTCCTTTTGTTATCATAAGACTCTGAGTCCCGCATGGATAATTCGTACTTAATGACCACATGTGGGAAGAAACCATCAATGCTGGAATTTATATTAAACTGTTGCTGTTAAAATATAGTTTATGATTTTACTTAAATAATTATTAAGTCTCCCAAACGAATGACCGCCGTTGCCGTGGTAACAAAAATGGAAAAAATTCAAAGTGCTCAGAATTGGATGAAATTTTACAAAATGCTACCTAGGATTATGGGAACTCAAAAATAGCTTTTTACTATCTTTACCATTTCTCGGGGTTCTAAAAAATTTTTTCTCTTAAATCCAACAGAATTTTTCGCGGTGTGTTCTCCCGACCTTTTTTATTTTTGTTTTTGAAATTTTTTGTTGTTTTTTTTTTTGGGTGTTTTAAGGTTTTTAAAAAGTTAAAAAATTTTTTGGGAGTAAAGTTTTTGCTGTTTTTGGGTGTTTTTGCTTTTTGGTAAAATTTAGTGTCTTTTGCTTTAAATGAAGGTATTTTAGGGTCAAAATTTTTTTTTTTTTTGTGTGGGCTCAACTCGCTCAGGTACTCAACTACTTATGGAACGCCACAGCTGTCTTATGTGGAACTCTGATATTACTTGATGTTGTTTTATTATTACTTGATGATATTTTGTTTTTACTTAATATGGTTTTGACATTACGTAATGATGTTTTGATATAACTCAATATGGAATAGTCATTACTTAATGATATTTCGATATTACACGATATGGTTTCGTATTGACTTGATATAGTTTTGTCATTACTCAATATGGTTTTGTCATTACTCGATGTGGTTTCACCATTATTTAATGTGGTTGTGTCATTAGTCAATGTGGTTTAACATTACTTGATGTGAATGTGACTTAACGTTATGTAGTTGTTTCATTACATGATGTGGTTTTGTTATTTTGTAATGATGATTTGCCTATTCTTTATATGGTTTTAACATTACGGAATGATGTTTCAAAATTTGACGATTTTACACTACATGATGTGTTTGTTTCATTATTTGATGTGGTCCTGTCATTCTTTGATGTGGTTATCCCATTACTTGATGAGGTAAAATCACGTGACCAATTCGGAAAAACCTGTTCTATTTTAGATAGATTTCCATGTTGTATGTGCCTTGGATGAGTGTGGCCATCCATCGAATTAGAGTTCAAATTAAAGTTCGGGTTACTGTTTGAGTTAAACTTTGAGTTAGTCTTCGATTTCAATTCAAGTCATTATTAGAATTAAAGTTTTAGTTAGCATTGAGTTTCGAGTTGGACATCGAGTTTGAGTCACATTTAACTGAGGTAGAGTTCTAGTTACAACATTAAATTTGAGTCATTTTTGAGGTAGAGTTTAAGTAAGATTCAATTTAAGTCTCATTTAGATTAATTAAGATTTTGAGTTGAAATTTGAGCTAGCTTATATGAGTTCGTAATTAAATTTTCTATCGCGGAACAAGGACTTTGCTCGGGCTTCCGAAAAGAGGGCTCCGGGGTATGCGTACAAAAGATAAACAATGTTACAGTATACAAAACGCAACATAGAAGTTGAAATAAAGTTAGATGTGGTGTGATTGACAATGAGACAAGTATCCATCAGAGTTTAAATGCAGTGGATGTAAGAAATCATATATAGGCAACCGTACAGCCTTCAACACGCAGCTACAAAAGGCCACCATGCAACATGTGAAAAATTCAAACGAAAAACAAACGATTTTATTTATAAATAAACAATCTACAAAAAGAAATGACACACATTTATACAACGACAACAATTGAACTTCATGCTCCTGACTTGGGGCAGGTACATAAAGAAAGTGCACGTGGCGGAGTTTAACATGTATGTGCGCTAAATCCTAACCTTACATCGGACTGTTACAGTTGTGTAACAGCACAACACGAGAAGAAAATGTAAACTAGACAAAGTGATGCCCCACACTCAACTCATTTAACCGCTTATACCCCAAAATGACAAAAAATGTTCATTTATCTCCCAAAAGAGCAAAAGATAATAAAAATAAAACCCTGACCACATGCACACCTTTAATATATGTACAAACAGACAGTAAAGAAAACTTCCTAGGATTCAAACTGTAGGAGGAGTTATGCGGAATAACTATATACCCATAATGGGACGGACAGATGGACGGACGGACAGACGGACGGACGGACGGACGGACAGGGTAAAACAATATGCCCCAACTTTCAGTTGCGTTGGCATACAAAACAGTTTCATTTGGCTGTTTCAATAGATCGGTATGACTGGGTAATATAAATCCATCGGGGTGATCTCGTATGTTCCAGAAAGGCACCAGTCGTGTTATTCGAGAAAGTACAAACCCAGTGATTTGGTTTTATTTGGTAGTTTACATTCAAGGAAAAGATGACGGTTTTATGGTTACGACCACTGGAACATGTCCGTCGTCACATATGAAACAGATATACCAAAAGTTTATTTTCAATTAGTGCGAGGTAGATCAGAATTCAATTGATTACAAATAAAGATTGATATTCGTATAAGTTCAAATGATCGTTTACGCTAAAAAAAAATCGGAGAATTCTTGTTTTATAGTATTGATGCTTTGTCGCTTAGTCCGAGCCCCCTCCCCTGTTTCCCTGTAAATTTAGTGTGAGTTGATTTGAAGTGTTTCATTTGTTAACAATAAAGTTCAAGTCTTTTGATTTGTGTCGAGCCTACGACATCAATGTAGCAGCAGTGAGACACAACAAACCTATATTTCGTCGTCGATAGTGACGTCGGCGTCTCTATCTCCATTTTTTAATTTCTATTGAGTTTAACCTTTCATTATACATGTTACTAAACATGTATGCCATGTATATTACTTTTGGAACATCATACTGGATTTGTTTTCCTCGACTATTGTATCTGTTTTTATATTGTATGTTTCTCTGTAAACTTGTATTTAGTTTTTAGAGAATAAAGTATCTGTCTATCTATTTATAGATCGTTAGGTTTCTAGTTTTTACATTTTCATTTCAGGACCTTTTATAGCTTACTATAGGGTATGGGTTTTGCTCATTGTTGAAAACCATACAGTTTTGTTTTAGTTAAATAAAACCGAATTACATGTAAACTGCTTTGACATGATAAATTTGTAAACCTCCATGAAGTGTTTTAAAACTTGTATAGGATTTATTCCTCAATTTCAAGAAAAATCATCTACAGAAAAACATTTTTTTGTTTTTGTTTTTTTTACCGATAAATGTATAGATAAATGTACAGACGATCAACATTGACGCTTTTACACTTACAGCAGCAATATCAGGCGAGACACAGGGTTCCGTGGAATATTTTACAAATTTATTACAAAAATACTGCTTCCGTTTGAGAACTTAGGATAAAAACAACAGGACCAAGTGGTTTGGGGATATCCCAATTATGTCCGAAATACTATAAACTTTTAATACTTTTTCTTATTATTATCTGCCGTTCCCTTTTTCATACTATTTAACTCTGAACAACCACTCGAACTTTAATTTGAACTTTAACTCAATGGATAGCGATACCCATCCAAAGCACATTAAACAAACGATATATTGAAATCTGTTTAAAAATAGAACATATATTTTCCGAATTGGTCACGTGGTTTTACCTCATCAAGTAATGGGATAACCACATCAAAGAATGACAGGACCACATCAAATAATGAAACAAACACATCATGTAGTGTAAAATCGTCAAATTTTGAAACATCATTGCGTAATGTTAAAACCATATAAAGAATTGGGAAATCATCATTACGAAATAATAAAACCACATAATGTAATGAAACAACTACATAACGTTTAGTCACATTCACATCAAGTAATGTTAAAACCACATTGACTAATGACACAACCACATTAAATAATGGTGAAACCACATCGAGTAATGACAAAACCATATTGAGTAATGGCAAAACTATATCAAGTCAATACGAAACCATATCGTGTAATATCGAAATATCATTAAGTAATGACTATTCCATATTGAGTTACATCAAAACATCATTACGTAATGTCAAAACCATATTAAGTAAAAACAAAATATCATCAAGTAATAATAAAACAACATAAAGTAATATCAGAGTTCCACATAAGACAGCTGTGGCGTTCCATACATTACACCTTTGAATATATAATGAAGTATGTTTAAGTACAATAACTCGTTTAGCAGTTAGTTTAGCATCTACTTTATATTAGTTTTTTAATCCTTGGTTATACCAAATAGTCATGTAAGGTTTCTGTGAACTGTAAATACGAATAAAGAGAGTAAATCAAAAATGAGAAAAACAATGTTGAATAAGGTCCAACAACAAAATATTCGGTTTTTACCACGGGATGTCTCTCTACTACTTGATACTTACACGCTATTTCACATGCAATTTCTTCTCCTTTCAAAACACATTTGCGTCCCTCTGCACAACTATGTGTAGCACATTTGCCAACCAGTTTCTAAACAACATAAATTATTTACACATTTTATGAAATCAAAGACTATGAATAACAGTAGACCTCTCAGAATTTTTTTGAAAAAATATAGACATTAGGCATTAAATTCAGTTATAGTTTCTCGGCTAGATATTTTAAGTTAATTGACACTAATTGATAAAAGCTGCTGCTTGGCTTGAACTAGCCAACATTTACTGTATACCTATATAGTTGTACTAATTAATATAAGGTGCCAGTAATATCTTCATGATCTTGGCAAACATTTCTACTTTTAGAATCAATGGTAATTCATCAACATGAGGTCACATATCTTAAATTTAGATTGAACATTCTCATAAAGTAAATGGTTTTATTGTAAAGGTGAAGCCGAAAGATTATTACCTCAGAAATATCCCAATACAAACCCTCAGCCAAGCTTTGTTTAACTGGGAAAGGATTAAACACGTGAGGTTAAAAGAACTGATTAAGAAATACACTAAAACAAGTGATGAAAAGCACTTTTTGATCATGATAAGCTAAAGGATACAATATCATGTGTATATAAACCTAGGTTTTAAAATGATATATGTTATAAGAATCGTTATATATTTCCTGAACATTAAAGACTTGTTGTCTGCCAATTATCGTAACGTATGAAACCATAAAGAAGACAAAAATCAAGGTCAACAGTAAAAATAGAGAAATCGTATAAACAATGAAAGCTTCGATTCCGGGTGTGTCGACACGGTTAATGTTTCCTGATGTGCATTTATCAACCGCAATGCGAAGCCACACCCAGTGAAAATGTCCTAATTAAGAATAGAAAGCAATCGGTAAATGTTCATATCAGAACGACAGTTCTGGTCTCTAAGGATCTAAGACTTCAAAAACATTTCACTTGTAAGCTGTGTCATAGACACGTCTATAGGTTACCGTAAAACTTCTGTGGTGGCGATTTTGGGATGTCAGGAGGACATCCCCGTTAATGAATTACGTATAGGGTAAACATGCATAACCTAAACAAATAAATTCAGATATGAATATTCCATACGGGGGTTTATCACTGCTGAGAAAAGTAGTGATTTGCAAAGATGGACTTTTTTTCATCAAATACTGACAATGGGATCTTGTTTAATCTTGTCTTGGCAGTTAGATGATTTATATGTAATGTTTTTCTTTGAGATATTTTAACGACTGTTAAACTTTCAAAGATGTATTAGAGGTGTCATATCACCATTGATTTTCCCCTTTTAGTCTTTGTTAAATTTGCACTTTTCAACAAATTGTGCAGAATTTATCTTTGTTTCAAATAAAGAAATACTTGGCATGAGTAAAGTTTTATCCTGTCCAGTACTATAGACAAAATTTCACATAACGTTTCATTGCATATAAGAAAATAACCATCACTGGAAGTTAACCAATCAAATGTTCATCCTTTTTCTATCTGTGTACAAGCTTTAGTAACCATGTTACCTCAAGTTTCCAAAATATTCTATAGAAACACCAAATGAAAAAGAATAGTGCTTTAAAACTCCCAAGATATATGTCTATGACACAGAAATGTTTTACTGCAATGAAATGTAGGATTAATTTCCTACAACTGTCAAATTCAAGGGAATATTTTTTTCTACCCTTTTTCGTATGCAACCGGATGTGACGTACTATGATTTTGTGGTATTACACCTAAAACTGCTTGAATTTACATATACCGTACGGTGACCTATACATGTAGCTGTTAATTTCTGTGTTATTTGGTCTCTTGTGAAGAATTGTCTCATTGGCAATCATACCACATCTTCTTTTTTATATTTAGTTCCCAACAAATTATGTGAAATATTATAACAAGTATAACATGTATTTATTATCTAATGGTATGGATTAATGAGTTAAGTTATTAATATCAAATAAGCAGTTTAAGCATTTACCCTTGACCATGAAGATATGTTCGACGAAAAGCATCCATGTTCTTGTACAAGTTCCACTTCCGAGTTTATATTTCCATTGATATCGCACATTTTCCAGTCACGTCTGTAACTAACGTTAGAACAAGTCGACGTTTTCATACATTCTTTGAGACAATTTAGAAAACTAACTTTCAGTAATCTACGAAGTGCAGCGTGGCGATAACATTGTCCATAAATTATCTCCCCTGGGGTCGAGATTTGCGAATTTTGACATTTGATATTATCAGCGTCACAAACATCGTCCAATGACCAAGAACATATTATCATCACATTTTGTAAAAGAAACAATGACGTCACTTCCTTCATTTCTATTAGTTTTATTTTTCAATAATCAAATCAGATCAAACTACATCTGTGTTTCTGTGTATCATGCTGCAGTGAAACGCGTGAAATAAATTATTCGATTGTTTTGCGATACCTTAAAACTAAAAATATTCCGAACAGTTCCTATTAATCATAAATGGGAAAATCAAGATAAAAGAGAAAATTATGATACAAATTTAATAATATATGAAATTCAATTTCCATATTGTTTCAAGTTCGCAAGGATGGGTTTTGTCGATATCTTCATTTGCTTTCGTCACGATTTGACATTGCAGATAATTATCTGTCATTTTAAATTTTAAATAAATTAGTTATGTTCTCTTTCATGTAAATGCATCAATATAATTTTGAAAGGAAATTTGTGAATAAATAAATAGATAATATATAAAAGGAACAGTTTGTGAGTTTCTGGTCGACACTTTGGGATTCTATGCTTGAAATGAACTTAAAATTGAGAATGGAAATGGGAATGTGTCAAAGAGACAACAACCCGACCACAGAACAGACAACAACAGAAGGTCACCAATAGGTCTTCAATGCAGCGAGAAATTCCGCACCCGGAAGCGTCCTTAAGCTGGCCCTAAACAAATATATATACTAGTTCAGTGATAATGGACGTCATACTAAACTCAAATTATACACAAGAAACTAAAAGTAAAAATAATACAAGACTAACAAAGGCCAGAGGCTCCTGACTTGGGACAGGCGCAAAAATGCGGCGGAATTAAACATGTTTATGAGATCTCAACCTCCCCTATACCTCTAGCCAATGTAGAAAGAAAACGCATAACAATACGCACATTAAAAGTCAGTTAAAGAGAAGTCCGAGTCCGATGTCAGAAGATGTAACAAAAGAAAATAAACAAAATGACAATAATACATAAATAACAACAGACTACTAGCAGTTAACTGACATGCCAGCTCCAGACCTCAATTAAACTGATTGAAAGATTATGTCTTCATCATATGAATATCAGGCACATAACATAGACTCGATAATCATTCATTCTGCTATGTTTTTCTTCACATAAGTAATCATTAATTGTTTTAATAATTTCATTTGTATTTAAAGTTGTTGTGTTTATACTGAGATGTCCGTATGGAGTAACAAGGTTTCCGATTGAGTGCTGCCTTGTAAAGTGACCATGCTAAAATATCGTATTTACAAGATAGCCTGGTAATAGCGCTATTTGTCTTTATGCTTTTTTTGGACGCATAACTTGTATCAATTCATCTTAAAATGAATTTGTCATATTTTCAAATTATCCATATTAACCAGATCCAGTACTAGAGTTGCAAAGTTGTTATAGAATAGAAGACAACATAAATATACATGAGTGACAAAAACCATTTCCTTAAGTATGAGTTATTTTGTTTCAATTTCTATCTGTTTACTTCTCACAAACGCACTACAAGACAATTGGATTGAAAAATGCTGTTTAATGCAGCTTTATAACAAGAGTCATAACCCAAGATCCTATAATTTAGGATATACAATGTTCTTGTAATAGCCATAATCACGTCTTTTTTTTTCCTTTTTTTATGACATTATCCTATTTGCGAATCCTTCTAAAACTAAATTAAATGGTCACATTATTATAAAACATCGTAATTATTACCTACACAAATCGGAATCGAGATTCAAACACCTTATGGAAACCGTTTGCCTTTCGTTTGTCTAAAGGGTTTTAGAAGCCGGCAAACAATCAAAGATCAAGGCAAACAAAAAAATTGTCAAAAAAGAAAATAAGAGCAGAAATATTTTTAGGTATACCCATGTCGGTGTTGACTTTTCTTAATGTTCTGATTTTGCCGACTTGTTAATCTGACTAAGTTGAAACTTCACTTGATCAAACAATTAGATATTTACAATTTTGCAAACAACCTTATAAATCTTCCAGTTGTTTGTTTTTGGCAATGTTTGGAACAATAGTTAGATGTTTTGCATTTGCTACATTTATTAAAGTTTACGTTTAAGAATCATTTGCTTGATAAAAGACACTGAAAACAGAATTTTAAGCATGATGACTTTCTTGCAAACCACGTGTTGTACAAAGCAACCAAGGCATGCAACTTTACTGCATTGATTGGTATTGTTTCTTTTTCATTTTATGTACTTATAAAATTATTTAAATAAAAGGAATTCATAATATTCCATGACGATGTTAAATACGATAGTGCGTTTGGTGTCATAAATTCGCAGACGAATATCCATGCCAACAAGTTATCAGCTACATCACGATGTCTGACATGTTGTCCGTCAGACAAGGAGTAGAAAACATTTAATATGATAGAATTTTTTTTTCTTTAAGTTGAGCTTTTGATTTTTGTCATTTGCTTTGGGACTTTCGTTTAGACTTTTCCTCGGAGTTCGGTATTTTTGTTATTTTACTTTGGTTCAAACGTTAAGTGAATATACCTGTGTACTGATGGATGGATTGGATTAAGCGTTAAGTAAACACTGCTTTCAGAATGAATCTGGCATTATATAATAGTGACTTACTATAAATGAACTATTAAGTCATGTACAACAGTTAACCTGACGGAAAAATTTTCTATTTCGAATTCAATCTTAAAATTACACAAATACAAACAGATTATTAGATTCTCCATGAAAATAAATATGCTGCTCCTCGAACATTTTGTCGAACCAAGAGTTTTTAAGTCTGTCACTGCGATGTCTTATATGTTATATCAATAATAAAGAAAAACTGTCTACGGATTTTCTTGTACGTTCTTTTCGTTCTTTTTGTTATACCACTGATCGAGGTTAAAAGACATGGTTAAGATTTCTAAAAATCATTACATGTACCAGGAACTTCCTAATTGGCTGTTTTGTTATAACTTAACATTTTATTGCGTATTTAGCAATGATGGGAGGATTTTTATAGCTTGTCAAATCTATTTGCATCTTTTTTTATGTCAAAGGCCGTATATTGACATCAAGATGTCGTTTGTTATTTGTTTTTTGCTTTTTTGTACGGGTTTGTTGTGTCGTACATTTTATGTTGACGTTGACCTTGAATATCTTATTTTCAATATCGTGCATGACTTCAACTAGGAATTGATTATTGTTTTCGTAACTAACAGTGGTAAATAATTCCTGCTTTTTAAGACATAAGCAAATCAACAATACATCTAATGGATATGTTTGAGAAAGGTTTATATATATATATTGATATACGTTAATCGTTCAGTGGTCGTTAATTCTTTAAATAAGAAACATCAAGCAAAGTTTATCTGTAAAAAATAAAAACAATTAGCGCTATTACTAGGCTTACCTGTTGATACGGTATATTAGCAGCATGATAACTTCCATGGCAACACTCAACCAAAAGACTAGCTACTCCATACGGACCCATAAGTCAGAACACAGAAAATTCAGATTCATACGCATTAAATTTTTAAAACAACAAATGATTGCGTATGTGAAGAAATGTAGCTGTATAGTTTTACATGATTTTCTATCTTGTGCTAAGTTTTTTTTAAGAATCCCCCAAGTGGATTTTAAAATGTCAATTGGAAATAAACGTTCTGTTCTTTTATATATTGGTTATTTATTTATTTATTTATTTATTTCATAGATATTTTTTTTTCTATTAACAACCACTCCATATCCTTTCTTCAAAATTATATTGATTCGTTTATATAAAACAGATCATAACTAAATGATTTAAAATATAAAATGTAAAAGACAGATAACGTTTTGCACAGTCATGAATAGTTTACCTGGAATTAATGTTAAACATATTTTCTTTTTTTTTTTTTTTTTTTTTTTTTATATTCTTGAATTGTTGAGGTTGCAGTTATAATAAAACATTAAATCCATTGAATGTTGAATATGTACTGATTGATATTTTAGTCTTTGATACATGATTTTTTAATTAGTCGTGTTGACATTGCGTTAGCTGTCAAAAACTGCAAGTACTCTCAGAGCTGTACTAGTGTCTTTTTGTTGCAGGGATGTATAAATAATCTACCACGTCTGGTCTATGATTTTGTCAACTGTTCTGTATCGATATGTTGGGTTAAGCCATTTCCAACTGATTTAAAACAGTTCATTAGGGAAAACTTAACGGTCTTATTTATGTACAAAATGATAAATGAAAAACAAATATGATACACAGCAAAAAACGACAGCTACTGAATTACAGGCTCGTGATTTGAGACAGGCACGTATATAATGTGGCGGGGTTAAACTAGTTTGACGGTGCTAATCTTCCCCTAACCTAGGGAAGCGGCGTAGCAGTACAATATAGGAACTTTAAGGATTTTTCTTTCCTTTTGTCAGATTAAGCCTACATCTTCTAAATACAATTCTGTTGGTTTTTTATTTTGGTAATTGTTTTTGTTACTTTACCAAAAAAAAAAAAAAAAAGAAAAAAAAACGTACATTATCTTGGATTTTCTTTATATCTTATTATTGATCCTACTGTTTTTGGTATTTAATATTATACAGTTATTTTTTTTTCAAAATTAAACATGTAAAAGTAGTGTTCATTAATTTAAAAAAGCGAAATAGTTATCGATGAACTATAATATTTAATTTTCATTTCAACATATTTAAATATGCGTTTCAGCTCGGCAACTGTTGGTCCCCAAGGGTATTTTCTCTAAGTCATCATTGTTTTGAATTGAACATTGAAAATTTAATTTGATAATAATAATTGGTACCTTGAAGAAATTGTTGTTTTTAGGGATCTGATTATTACAGTTTTACAAAATCTTTTTATTTGTAATATACAATAAGAGATCTAAGAATCAAAATTACATGAATTAATTATAATGTTGCAAATACTAACTTTCGCCCTCATAGTATGGAAGGTTTTTGTTAGCCGGAAAATACAATTATACTGTTAAGTATAAAATGCATAATTAATACTTTATGATATTGACGGGGCTATAAATTGAACGTTTGGAAAGGGTAAATCCTTGGAGACAGCCATTTAAATGAAATAATATTTCCATACATAGAATTAATCGGTACAAAACATAATTAATAATTGATAATACACAATTGATTTAACTCTACCAAGCGGATGACTTCACATTGCAGATCAAATTGGAAAAGTGAGGCAAAAGATCCAAAAGGGATATTCAAACGCTAAGTCGTTTTTATGCAATGGCAAAAACGACGAAAAGACAAACAACGTTTCACATAACACAACATAAAAAAAATATAACATGAACCCCACCAAAAATTGGGTTGTCCCGGTAGCGTAACAACCTAGCGGGCTCGCTTGATTCTTGCTAATAAAGTCAGTATCAAATACAAAAACGCCATTATTCTATATACATCACATTTGGTCTATTATAAATATTTATGATTTCCACTATTCTGAATCATTTCAAATTGTTTGTAATATTTGATATTACTTTTGAAATATCAATATACTTATCTCAAATGTGTAACAATAAATAATTATGTTTCTACCTTTTGGGTCCGTGTAGCCTTGTAACGGTCCGTGTACATGGTGTAACACTTCAAAATTCAAAACTTAAAAAAAAAAAAAATCTAATTTTAGTTTTTTTGGATTGTTGATCAAAGTTTAAAAATTTCAACAGTCCACATTTTTCAATTTTTATGAAATTTTGAAAATTTCGTCCAAAATTAAAATTTTTAAATTCAAAAATTTGTTTTAAAATTTGATATAGTTTTGATATTTAATGAAACTATAAAGATACTAAACCTTACGTGCATTTTTTTATCATTTGACTTTTTGAATTTTGTTTTGCTTAATATTTGATTAAAAATCTAAAAAAGGACTAAAAGATAAAATCATCGTGACTTAAACCAATGGACATATCGACAAAACCAATACCAGCGAACTTTAAACAATACTAAAATTTAACTTCATATATTATTAAATTCTCATCAGAATTTTCTCTTTTATCATGGTTTTCTCTTTTAGGGTTGATAGCAACTATTCTGAATATTTGTAGTTTTGAAGTATCGACAATAGAATCCAGTTATTTATTTCACATGTTTCACTACAGCATGATTAACTACAGGAAAAGAAAGGTGCATTTTGATCCGATTAAATTAAAAAAAACTCATAGAAATGAAGGGAGTAACGTCATTTTTCTTTTACAAAATGTGTGTCAATATGTTCTTGGTGTAATATCAGTATAAACCACAATCATAATGGTTTGTTGTATCGTGCTGTTTCTAGTGAAAGATGCCTAGGGTCCGAATTTTCTTTTTCATGTTTTTCTACGCTTAGCATTCGGCACATGAGGGTAAAAGCAAACACTGGTCAGCTCGTAGTCAGAATTATAAGTGCAGGTAAGGAATATCTGTGGACTGGTACATTGTGAATTAGCATCCTAAAATGCGCCTAAGCTGCTCAATCTTGTTCAAACCTTTTATTTTCGAATACAAGAACTCGTAATATATTAGTCCTATGCCGATTATCAA
Organism: Mytilus coruscus; assembly: GCA_017311375.1. Lineage (NCBI taxonomy): Eukaryota > Metazoa > Mollusca > Bivalvia > Mytilida > Mytilidae > Mytilus > Mytilus coruscus. The sequence continues at coordinate 62,643,932 of CM029605.1, read as the reverse complement.
GAAGTTTAAACTTCTCCCAAATTTTCTGGAGCACATGTTATTTACATGTCATTTTGTTTTTTCTTTTGCCTTAACTTAAAACATTACATAACACTATCCCATCATATACAAATGCAATATAATGCAATATTATATTCACATATTAATTGTCTCTAAACAAGGTTTAATCCACCATTTTTTACATAAGGAAATGCCTGTGCCAAGTCAGGAATATGACAGTTGTTTTCCATTCGTTTGATGTGTTTGTGTTCTGATTTTGCAATTTGATAAAGGACTTTCCGATTTAAATTTTCCTTGGAGTTCGGTATTTTTGTCATTTTACTTTTTTTGATCAGTACATTTCTGTCAAATCAAATTAATTTCAGAAATTACCCATCTTAGTAGCTTTTGCAAATGAAAAAAAAAAAAAAAATACTATAGAAAATATGTGCGTCCAAAGCGCTTTCCTGTATTTATCTTTCGTAGAAACACTCAAACCAAATGAAAACTGAGGACATATAACTGCTTGAATACATCAAGAGCTTTTAACCAACAAGAACCTTAAACAAATAGTTGAATCAATCTAAGGTCAACTTTGCTAGAAGGAGTTGTAACCTTAGATTTTTAATAATTTATAAATTTATCAGTGGTGTAGTTTCAAGAAAAGTACAAATGTGTGCTAAAATCATGTCAAGATCAAATCACTGACTACTGAGCTGGTGATATGACAACTGACTAGCATTCCAACAGCAGCAATCAAATTATTTTTCAACTAAATATTTGAAATAGTGTAAGGCCATAGATAATTATAATATAGTTTAATGACATTAAAAAATGTAATACAAAATATTAATGCCATGAATAGCTTCATAATCGTTGGTTAAAATCTAAACAAAATATGTGATATATGAATCCAAAATACCAGGAGATTGCCAATTAGGTTTTTACTTATTCATTGTTGATATTCACCGTTCTATAAACAAATTATCCCAAATTAATTTGCACAAACCTATGTTTCAATCCTCAGGCTTCTACTTTAATTTTGAATAGAAAAAAGGTCGCTTTGACTTCTTCAATCCGACTTTTAAACCAATGACTATATAGGGTCGTTCGTGTGTATGTGTGGTATGTACACAGCTACGTCTGATCGGTAAAGAACGTTAAAGCTAATATATAGAGTATGGTCTCTGCACTTACAAAAACACTTGCAATAACTCTTTGAAGGAACATTTCCGAAAAGAGAAACAGTAAAAAGGTTTAATCCACCATTTCTTTCATAAGGAAATGCCTGTACCAAGTCAGGAATATGACAGTTGTTTTCCATTTGTTTGATGTGTTTGAGCTTATGATTTTGCCATTTGATAAGGGACTTTCCGATTTGAATTTTCCTTGGAGTTCGGTATTTTTGTTATTTTACTTATTTTGATCAGTACATTTCTGTCAAATCAAATAAATTTCAGAAATTATCCATCTTAGAAGCTTTTGCAAATGAAAAAAAAAAAAAAAAAAAAATAGATACTATAGAAAATGTGTGCGTCCAAAGCGCTTTCCTGTATTTATCTTCCGCAGAAACACTCAAACCAAATGAAAACTGAGGACATATAACTGCTTGAATACATCAAGAGCTTTTAACCAACAAGAACCTTAAACAAATAGTTGAATCAATCTAAGGTCAACTTTGCTAGAAGGAGTTGTAACCTTAGATTTTTAATAATTTCTAAATTTATCAGCGGTGTATTTTCAAGAAAAGTACAAATGTGTGCTAAAATCATGTCAGGATCAAATCACTGACTACTGAGCTGGTGATATGACAACGGACTAGCATTCCAACAGCAGCAATCCAAATTATTTTTCAACTAAATGTTGAGCACCATATGGAATTTACTGACCCTTTATATATTATAATAGATCACTAGCTCACTGTGTAACGAGTTTATCTTAACGAATATCGGAAATTTAAACGTAGTTGAAAACCTTGATATCTTAATTGTAACATAACATTAAATAGAACATTCAATTATTTACAGTGCAAAATCAGCGTTTTTAAGACATGTTTTGTCTAAAAGCATAAAAATATTAGAATAATGTCTGTTTACAATATATGTTACGTTGAGAAGAACACCGTTTTGTTTTAAGAAAGGTAACTCTACTACTAACCGTGTGTTTTTTTTTTTTTTTTTTTTTATCAAGGGACCTTATACCAGTAATAGCCGTGTATTAAAATGAAACAAGCACATTGATCAAATATTAAATATACACGGTCTCCACGTGTTCGCTTTTAACCAATGATATTCCTAGAAGTGCACAGGAGGTAAGATAAATATATATGTCATGTACAAGTGGGATATTTACAAAACGTTTTGTCTTGAGAAGAAATGTCCTATACCAAGCGGCAGTTCAAAATTTCCTTCTCTTGGCTGGTATATTTTGTGAATACCCCTCTGTAACATGATAGATCTGTGCAAAAAAGATGCTTCTTAAGCAAAAAAAAAGTCAGGTCATTGTTTCACCTATTGAAACATGCTACTTCGAAGACATCACTTAATATTGATGAATGGATTGGGTTAAAAGACAAGTGAATAAGTTTGACATGCACTCGGAAACGACTTTTAGTCTGTCATTGTCATTTGGCCTTAATTTCATCTGAAAAGTCTTAACATTGAATAATTAAGACATGTTCATTCTTTCAGTCAGTTTTCAGATTGATTGACTGCGGAAAACTAAGTACTGTTCAGACTATTTGTTTGCAGTCAACTCAGTTCTGTTTGGTAGCTTTTCAGACAACTATGTATTTAAGTGAAATGTACAGAGAAAAACAACTACCGGTCAGCTTGAAGTTAAAATTATTTGTACAGGTAAGGTGGCATGTCAATCTGAGAACTATAACATTGTGAACTAGAACGTTGAATATTTTTAGAGATTTGCAATCATTTTACATATTTTAATGGTACCAAAAATATATTTACAAACATTCAATTAAAAAAACCTATTTGGCGGAAAAACAGATGTAAAGATAACAATAGATATGGAACTCGTCAAGCGATAAATAGACAAACTCAGTGGTTTGTTTAAATATAACCAAACTGGTTAAAAGTTGTCAATTAAATATACTACAAATGTATAAAGTTATTTATTTCATTATCAATCGAGAAAACTGAATCATCAGCTTATTACATTTCTTATTAATGTTTCTCATTGCTACATATTATTAAGAAAGAAATTGGCAGTAATCGCCAACACACATTATTTTTTAGAGTGTTCCATGAAACCTTAAATAATGTTAAAAGGGACAACAGGAACAAACATATTGATCAGAACGACAGACGACACCAATCACCAACTCCTCCGAAAAACTAACATACAAAGACAAACAACAACCAACATGGCATGGTCAAGGTAGCCAGACATAACGCAGACACACAATGTGGTACAGATAAACCAGTTCATTCTGCGCACCTCCCCAACACTACCTCCTACTATCTTAACTAACATATGTCATTAAAGTAAAACACACAAAAAGCCTACACGGTGGGGTTACAAGACGACCACTTACATGAACAAGGAAACAAAGGATAGAACATTAAACGGAAACAAGGGACAAAATGTGCTTGCTACCACAGAAAGATAGCTAAAAGAGAGGCGAAAGATACCAAAGGCACATTTAGAAAATAAACAAACAAAGCCTTGGCAAAAAGAGAAAAGGACCAAAAGACAAACAACAGTACACAAAACACAACATAGAAAACTACAGACTAAGCAACATGAACCCCACCAAAAGTCGGGGTGACATCAGATGCTCCGGTAGGGTAAACATATCCTGCTCAACATGTGGCACCCGTTGTATAAGGTAACCTCAGTTGCTGATTGAATACTGCTGCTTGATAAAACAAACAATACTAAACAACACTCGTTACAGATTTCATAACTGGTCGTTCTCGTTTGGTTTGAATTGTTTTACACATGTCATTTTGGGGCCTTTTATTTCAGACTATACGGTATGAGTTTTGCGCAATGTTGAAGGACGTACGGGGACCTATAAATGTTAACTTCTATGTCATTTGGTCTCTGGTGGAGATTTGTCTCATTTGCAATCATCCCACATCTTCTTATTTTTATATGTGACACTGCGATTCATTAAAAGTAATAATTCTGTTAACAGATAATGCCCATTCATCTCGCTGAAGTGAAAGTACAAGACGTTACGGTACATTACATTTTGATAAACATTTAATCCATTTGTTTACAATTCAATATGAGGATTGTCCTGTATTAACCTTGTCAATTTACAGTGATTCTGAATGTATAGTAACATAATCTCAATTGAATCATACTTTGTTTTAATAGTTGAAAAATCATGCAAAGTTTAGACAAGGTCTAACAAATTTTCAGTTTTAGCCATACCAACCGTGAACCAAATTTCTATTCAAATATAATAAGTTATTTTACAATACAGTCTATATTCACACAGTACCCATTGAAATTCGTTCAACATTGTATAATTGTATCAGTAACAATAAATATACTATAAAGCACAACTCTTCGAAGGAGTATCTGTAGTGCAACGAAGGGTTTTATTTGAAAAAAAAAGCAAAAAAAAAAAAAAAAAAACAAATATGCAACTGACGATATTCCTGATCATGGTAATGTGGCGGGTGAGACTTGATGTTAAGATCTCAGCCAGTCTTCTTTTTAATCGATGAGCCGATAAAAAATTCATAAAAACATACAAACAAACCTATTTAAATCACGTATATTAACTTTTCATAATGTTATAATAGATAACAAAAACATAAAATAATTACAATTATAACCATATAACAGAAATACTGTTTTATTTTCATGGTATGCTTTTTCATTTAGATTCTAATTGTATAATTTCTACTTAAGAACACTGACCACATCCTTGGACCAAAATACAAATTTCTTAAAACTCTAAAGGTTAGGTCACGTATAAAAGAAAAAAGTTTGTGATAGATAATGTATATTTCCTCGACGTTGCTTGAAGCAAAATAAATGCTAATGCAAATTTAGTCAAGGACCAAATATTTTCAGTGCACACAAGATACTTCATTAGTTATCGAACATGTCTCGTCTAACTTATTTCATCTTCGTATGTATATAGTATAGTTGTGACACATCTTGATGATATCTGTAGTTAGAATTATAGCGTATAGCTTAAATGTTATTCAAAATTCTAAGGAACGACTGCACCAGTTAAACCCTCTTTTATAAAACATATAGGTGGTATGTTTGTCAGTCGTAGACTACACGATATAAGATGGAATTTGTGCATATCGTTGTTAGTAAAACGTGTATTAAATATATTATTAAATGGAAACCATAAAGCATTCATGACCATGCACAGTATGATAACTGGTACTTTAATTTTAATTGATTTGTCAAATATGATTTTCAATTCGATTAAATATGTGAATTGTCTACTGGAAAATATTAAACACTTCCTTGAACCGAAATACAGTGTGCTGGAGACTCACATAAGTTATTTCATGTATCATGCCTTTTGTATGTTTATCCATGAGATCCGATCGTATAATCAGGTTTAGAACTTCCAATATGTTTTAAAAATCTTTTATAACAATATGTTAACGTTGTTTCAAAGGAAGTTTGGTTTATTTGAAGAAAAAGGTTATATTATATATTGCAAATGAAAGTCAAGTTTGAAATTTAAAAGTGTATATTATGACAACATAACACGTGTTTAAATTATTTAATCTAAAACTGTCATGTAGTAATGAATTTTCTACGTTTGTCCTCCCCCAAAGCGTTCGTATTATAAATATGTATTGAAATGCACAAACCGTTTTAATGCAAATTATCTGTGAAAGTACATCGTAATGATTTTCCTCCTGGAAGGTATCTATTATTCACATATCTGTTGAAACACGAATCCGCTTTATTGTACGTACGCTTTATTTTATTATTCTCATTTGAAATTAATGCAATACTTTATCCTTGTCTAACATAGCTTTTCCCATTAGGGAATACTTAACAAATAAGCCATTACAACGTGTATGGGATGGAAATAGGTTTCGAATGTTTAAATATCGGCTTACAATAGTATAAAGTAAAATAACAAAAATACCAAACTCCAAGAAAATTCAAAACGGAAAGTCCCTTTTCAAATGGCAAAATCAAAAGCTCAAACATATCATATGTGTATTTTTCATGTGGATTTTTTCAAAAGAAACTATAAATCAACCATATGTTACACAGAGTAGAAAATGGTTTCAGCTAGATTAAAGTAGTCATCTTAAAAGTTTGTGTTGATTAAGACTACATATACTATTTGCAAAAAAGTGTTGTTGTTTTTCCAAATTTAGCAAAATGGGAATGTGTCTCTTGTTTATAATTGGCTATACGAATGTTTTTTTTTTTTTTTTTTTTGTTATATTATATTTTTAACGTTTGTCTGAAATTTTGGATTTCCAAATACTTTGTTTCTGAGCATCACCGAAGGGACATCAATAAGAAAATTCGAAACCAAGAAACAAATACAAATTATATGCAACGAAAATTAAACTTTCGCTTAAAATTAAAATGTTTTCTCAATGCAATAAAACAAAGCCGTGAAGAGTTGCAACCAAGTCATTAGTATGTGCTGATATCTTGCTAACCCCATAATAAACCCATAGCACATGCTCCTTCTCATAAGAATTGTTGTTTCAAATTTTGTCAACCAGCAAATCTAGTATTGCATTTCTTAACATATTTTGCTTAAAATATCAATATTGTTTAAGCAATAACAATAACAACAATATTTCACAGTAAAAAAAGTTTGAGCATCACGAACCAAACCCAAACAATGGGTGCTCCAAATGTGGAAACGTTGTATTTCTCATGCACGTGTAAAACTGGTGATAAGTCGCACTTGAGGTAAAACATTGTTGTTACGATACGTTGACTACTTCCATGGTTATATCTGACACAGATATTCAATAACGATATCGTATAATTTGTCAGATATATACTTCAAATCCTGGCGCTGCTTGAATTTTGCTTCACAAAAATCGTAAAAATTATTATTAAAAAAACTAAAACCATCTCTTTGTTCGTAAGTTAAGATTTCAACAGACACTGACGAATGTAAATGGATAGACATAGGGTTAAGATCTCACAAAACATGTTTAACCCCGCCGCATTTTTGCGACTGTCCCAAGTCAGGAACCTATTGCCTTTGTTAGTCTTGTATGTTTTTTTAAATTTTGGTTCATTGATATGTTTCGGAGTTTAGTGTGACGTCCATTTTCTCTAAACTAGTACACATTTTTGTTTAGGGGCCAGCTGAAGCCCGACTCCGGGTGCGGGATTTTCTCGCTGTGTTAAAGACCCATTGGTGACCTTGGACTGTTTTCTGCTCTTTGGTCGGGTTGTTGTCTCTTTGGCACATTTCCCGTTTCCATTCTCAATTTTATAGTCAAGATATGAGGCAGACTTAAAAGTATTTGTGGTATCCTTTATTTCATATTCATCGATACAGTCAACATTCAGTGAAATGACATCTTTATATATAGCAGATAGTGAGGTAAAAGGATTTATCCTGATAATCTCCTAATTATATCCCGGTGAAGTTACTGATGAATGAGAAGTTTATAATTTCGGATAGTGTACATGTGAATGCTGCTGTTGTGTAAGGACAATCATAAATTGAATATCCAGTAGAGTTAAGTTTTCATCTATAGCTGAAAGTTCAAAGTAACATAAAACAGACATATGATTGTGTCGTTGATGCATATGTAGGGTTTTAATTCAACAGTCAATACCTAAACTGCCTTATGCAATATATGTAAAGTGATTAACATGATAAAAAACAAAAACGATAGTGTGTGTGGATTTGTCTGCGTAAATAACAGCATATGTGTAATTAATTTATGATAAGCAGCATATTATTTTGTTGAATGAGTATTATGTATGACATTAAGTTTTTAAAATTTTTCTATTGAATCAATAACCTTTCAGCCAGGAAGAGTATTTGCGTATTCTTTTTTCGGTTTTGCCATCCTCGATTTAATCTATTACTATTTGTTTTTGTCTCTAATTGTAGGATACAGGATATATGATTGTGGTTATTTTGGCCCTTTTCCTAACACATTTAGCTTAATGTGTTGTTGTGAATATAAGGGCTTTCAGTACTAGCGTCTCCAAAGGAATGATATATGTTAATCTAAAAGGGTACGCATATACTGCTATACCAGTTATAAAGTACTGATTGCATGTCTTTACGCGTACACGTCAGTAGCAAAATTAGTAATTTGCAATAACTTTAACTAGAAAAACTTTATTGGACAAAGAGAAACAGGCAAATATTTTAAAGCGTTATTTTTATAATGTCCGTTATTGTAATGTTGGCCATTATTTTTGCGGCATTAGCAATTAAGGGAATCACAAATAGCACGTTTTGACCAGATATTGATCTTTTAGTGAGGTTAATATATATTTACACTGTGTATGATTAGATTGACAGGTGACCCAAACGACTGTGACTAAATGCTGTGTGACGAAAAGTTACATGTTGTCAAAAATATGCTTGATTTTCTTATAATCGTTTTAAATTACTATTGGTGGTGGGATGTGTACCGTGCATATCTATACACAGGACGCCCAATTCAAAACTTACATACAAACACTGATATATTTGGACGAATAGTATTATTTGATTTAACGTCAGAAAATACAGCCAATCTATTTCCAAGTCCTACAGCTAGCTAGTTGTCAAAAGTGAAACATAATATAATCGTATCACAGATATGGTTACATCGTAACAGTGCACAACATTGCTTTCATTTGCACATGAATGGCTTTTCTGAAATATCATTTATGGATGGCCTACTAAAGAAACGATTACAGAGTTGAAATCACTTGGATGCTATATTGTCAAAAAAAAGTCAACACTTTTCATCACAAATAGATTAATAATGGAAATTTTCTTTTTCTTTACAAACACGGAAAATCAAAAGTATGTGACAGTTTGAGATTACAATACACAAATATATTTGAGGAATGTTAAGATATGGGATGTCATACTTTACTTTGAGTGAACAGAAACAATATATGTGACCAGTTTAATGCAAGGGGTCTTCCGATTAGATTCAGAAGCTTTAGAGACATAGTAAAATAATCTACAAAGAATCCGTACACATTATAAAACACATTTGTTGTTAAAGTGGCATTGGTTGTTTAAAGGTAGTTTTGGGGTTGGAATTTTCGCGCCGTCCGTGCAGGTTATTGCGCAATTATATCGTAAGTCATGCTTATTGTCGTAATTCGCTATTAATTTGATTATTATAATGATCTATTTCATTTGAATACATTTAGGAAGATTTAAATAATTATAAAATGCAATTTTATAACTTTATGAATATAAAATAAAGGAGATTTGGTACGATTGGAAAGAAGTACATTGTTGCAATATTCATTGTTGCAAATACACTTTCGTGTTAAAAGGAGCATGATCTTTAAGCCGGAAAAAAGACAAAGACAAGATAATTTATGATAATCAAAAACGTGGACTGCTTTTCATGAATACTATAATGCAGATCAAAAATTATAGATAATGATCCTCATTTCGGTAGCTTATGAAGAAGTTTCACACTTGTTTTACCAGCAAATTTGCAAAAGATGCATGTAAACACAATGGGATTTCTGCTAATAATCCGATCACCAGCGCTCATCAGAGCGATTTACGACCGAAATATTCATTTGCAAGCGTAAAATTAACGGAAATGATTTCACAGCAAAGTTCGTGAAAAAAAACAGTGACACCCTTAAGCTTGAAATTTAACCACACTTTTGTCCAGATTTGTGTTTTTAAGTCAACATATCAGAACTGTAACCATTACATGACAATGGGTACACTGGATAACAACAATCACATTTTGATTTCCTTGGTGTAAAATGCAGGAATCCGTTTTGTGAACAAAATTAAATAAATGTTCATTTTCCACTGTTATTATATGCATGTATTTCCATTCTGGTCGTTTTAATTGATTTATCTGCTAAACAAGTGAAAGATTGTTATTATATATTAAACGCGTCAAATTGTATTTAGATGTGAAAGACTGGGAAATTTTATCCTTCGGTTCTGAAAACAAAAATTTAAGATTTCTGCACGAATAATTTGGCAGCTCTTACTGTAAATTAGAAATAAGGTTTTTCACATTGAATGGTAATATAAATGACGCATTTTGCTTGTTATCATCAGTATGAATAAATCATTTTGTTTTCGTATTTAGAATGTTAAATCGTGACAAAAGCAAAAGGACATATCGACAAATTGGTAAACCATATCAACAAGCTTTGAACGATACTGACATTTAACTTCATATAATATTAAATGTTCATCAGCATTTTCTCTATCATCAGTATTTCCTTTTGTGGGTTGATTGCAACTGCTCTTAATATATTTTTTAGTTTTATAGTATCGATAATAAAGCCCAGTTGTGTATTTTACATTTTTTACTGCAGAATTCTAAACTTACAGGAAAATATATGTATTTTGATCGGATAAAATATAAAAAATAATTCTTTGAAATGAAAGAAGAGACGTCATTATTCTTTTTACTAAATGTGATGTCAATATCGTCTTGGTCATTGAATGATGTTTGTGACACTGATGACATCCAATAAACCATGGGAGATAATTTACGGACAATGTTACCGCAACGCTGCACTTCGTAGATTACAGAAAGTTAGTTTCCTCACATGTCTTAAAGAATGTATGAAAACATCAACGTGTTCCAATGTTAGTTACAGACGTGACTGGAAAATGTGTGACATCAATGGAAATCTGAACTCGGATGTAAAACTGGTACAGGAATATGGATGTTTTTCATCGAATATAAATTCATGGTCTAGGGTAAATACATAAACAGCTTTTAGGACATACATAATTTCATTGATTAATCCGTACAAGAGAAAATAGATAAATAACATAACTTCTTGCTGATTACAGGCAAATAGGTAACTGAAAGCAATACAATACACCTTTGAAAGCTAAATACTAGTTTAAATATAACAAAAAACAACATTGCAGCTGAAGCATCTCGCTTCCAAGATAATTATCGTCCTGAATATGCATTTAATTTGCCACTGCGCATTAAACAGCTATCCATCCGTTCATCCAAGATAACAATAAAAGAGATCCTTTTAACGTTTAATGACCCCGTAAGCATACTCTACTAAAGACTAAACGGTCATTCTGAGGATGCAACCACTAGTTTTGGCTAGCTAGATGCTAATAGAAAACCAACCAACATGACAGCCAACTTTGCACCATTCAAATAAAAGGCAAGAGTATCGAATCAATTTTCTTTGAACAACAGGTCGGTTTTTTCCTAGGGAGTATCGTGTAAACATGGTAAATTATGGATGCCTGACCTCCTATTAATACTTAGTAACCTCACTAGCTTTTTGTTGGCTATTCTTTTAATGTTTGCCGAGCAACCACTATCAAATATTTGCTAAAGACTGGTTTGATTCCGGCAAGTGCAATTTAAAGGATTTTTACTTTTCCCTTGGGAGGATACAGTGCCATGGCTCAATGAAGACCACAGGGAAAATATGATTTTTTCAAAGTTGAAGTTTATGTTTAATTCATGTGAACAACAATTATAACATTGAAACTACGAATCATATTTACAATGAGATTTAAATAAAATGAAATAAAGTAAAATATATGCATTGTAGTTTCAAAACAATAAATTTAGATTTTCAGTTGCTCAAGCTGGACAGCAATTTTTCTTGCTCCTTAGTGGACCAGAAGTTTACTGTTATAAATTTTCAGCAAAATACTTTGTTCTTCCCATATTTTTAGAACATTCTTTGAAACATAATTCTGGATATTTTGTTACATGTATTTGTGCTTTGCATGAATGCATGCTGTATTTGTCTTACAGATAAACACCATTTCTTCCAATACATTTGGTATCAGAAATCAAGGGGCATCTTCATTATTTTTCCCTCTCGATCATTCTTAATTTTTGCTTGATTGCATTTCAAAAACGGGCACAATGATCTAGCTTTATTTTTCATAATTTTGAAATAATATACATGATCGATTAAAAGGTCATCAATTATGAAAACGTGTTTATTTAAAAATTTGTATTCTTGTAAATCTAACTGGACTCTAGAATTTCAGGTGAGATCAGTTAACCTCAAAAGGAGTAAACCGGGTGTGTTTTCGCTGAAGCAATTCATCCTTAGTGTTCATCAACCGTCATACATGCAAATTCAGACCTAGTAAGACAAATGCAATTCATTGGCGTCAGTAAACCTAATGTATCTGCCATTGAAACTATTACAGGATTTTCTGCATTGTCTGTAACTTTTCGGGGGAAAAAAAATTCGGAAATACACGAATTTAGAAGAAGAGCTTGTTGTGAATTTCAGGAAACACTCTAAATTATTTATTTATTTCAGGCACTAATTGGCAAATGTGCTAGACACAATTGTGCAGAAGGACGCAAATGTGTTTTGAAAGGAGATACAACTAAATGTGAATTGGCATGTAAGTTTATTAACAGTTTCAAATAAAGAAAACAGAGAGCTATAACATTGTAAACACATCCATGGTTTCTATGCAATATGTAATGTTTTGTTCTAATTTGTATGTTCTCTACTTTATTCCATCTTTTTAACTGTTCATTGGAATGATTGTCTAATACCACCGTTACCTATGCAAATGTAGAAATGGAATTGACGTTACTTTTCTATTGATAGGAATATAAAATTCTTCAATTCTTCTTATTTTCAAAAAATAGTGCGAACGTGGAATTAACAGCTCTAAACGATAAAAATCTATGGCAAGCCGTTCTTCTAAAAACTATATATAAGTAAGTTTTCGAAAAATTTACACACTGAGATGTCAAAAACACACACAGAGATTAAATAAACTTAAAAATCAATAACTGCGAATAGAAAATTACACATTGAAAATTGAAAATTACTCACTGAAAATTGAAAATTACACACTGAGATTGTGTGTAAACTGTAAACAACTCACTGAGAATTGAAAATTACTCACTGAGAATTAAAAATTACACGCTGGGATTAGTTCGCAAATATTATGCACACTTATCTCATTAGCCTACTTAATCCAAATCTATTGCAAGCTTGGAATGTCACTAATTGGAGACCAGAATCGTCAAGAAGCGAGAATATATTCAGATTGAGAATGTTAATTAAATATGTGTGCATAAAATGTGCTCACAAATCTCAGTGTGTAATCTTCAATTCTTCTTGTGTTATTTCTAATACTCAGTGTGTAATTTTCAATTATCAGTGTGTGTGTTTCAGTTTATTTAATCTCTGTGTAATTTTAAGTTCACAGTGTGTAATTTTCAATTCTCAGTGTGTGTGTGTGGTTTTTTTTTGTTTTTTTTTTGTTTTTTGCAGTTTATTTAATATCAGTGTGTATTTTTGAAATCGAAATGTGTAATTTTGAATTCTCAGTGTGTAATTTTAAATTCACGATGTGTGTTTTTAAGATTTTTAATTTCAGTGTGTAATTTTTTAGAAAAAATTCTTAAACATATTTTTGACGAGAACGTTTTGCCATAATATCGATCTTGTGTTCCATTATCGTCGTATTCAAAGGTTAAGTGACAAAATTGTCCCTACACACATTATTTAATTTAAAAACAAATGAATTTTAGATTGTATCGGAAATCCAAATGTGCGCAATGCTCTATTGAATGAACCATTTGGACTTTCAAGAGACCTGGGCCACGGCATGATGTATAAGTGTATGAAAGGAATGAAAATATCTGGAAAACCTTTTGCTGTCTGTCGAGAAACAGGAAGATGGAAGTCTATGTTTATATGTGGTAAGACGTTAACACGGTATAACTTGGTACAGCATAAATGAAGCCGACATTATTTTACCGATATCTAAGTCTGATAAATCGATCAAAAATAGACTAATTAAAGGTAACAAACAAAAATAGCTTGAAATCAAAAACATAAACCATTTCAATTGATATTTTATAGTGTGTCTTTCTATGTTGTGAAGTTACACTGTTGTTTCAGGTAGGGTGAAGGTTGGCGCCTATTAAAACGTTTAAACCCGCTGCATTTGTTTGCACCTGTCCTAAGTCAGGCACTTGATGTTTAGTGGTTGTCGTTTGTTGATGTGGTTCATTAGTGTGTCTCTCGTTTGTTGATGTGGTTCATTAGTGTGTTTCTCGTTTTTATATAGATTAGACCGTTGGTTTTCCTGTTTGAATGGTTTTACACTACTCATTTTGGGACCCTTTATAGCTTGCTGTTTCGTGTGAGCCAAGGCTCCGTGTTGAAGGCTGTACTTTGACCTATAATGGTTTACTTTTACAAATTGTGACTTGGATGGAGAGTTGTCTCATTGGCATTCATACAAAATCTTCTTATATCTATATAATGTATTTTGGATAAAGAGGGAGGGCAAAACAAACTGTCCTGTCCCCAAATATCTGTGAAAAGTATGATAAAAAATACCGAACTACAAGTTAATTAAAAAAGGGGGAAGTCCATAAAACCAGACAAAATCAGATGTCATCGTGTGGTCGTCGACAAAAATGTAGTAACGATACCACATGCGATAGGAATTCAGGTTCAAATAGGTCAATCTCCTGATATATATAGTTCCAAGCTAATTCTATAATTGCATTTGTTAACTATTAAAACAATTTACATCTGATAAATATATACCTATAATGTGTAAAATATAGTTTAGATATTGAGGCAAACTTATTGAACTTGTTATAAGTATTATATACCAGAATGACATTTCAGTTAAGGTATTGTATTATATGTTTTTTTTTCTCAGAAATACCATGTGAGAAAGGATGGATAGAATTCGGTGGCCATTGTTATAACATCGAAACTGATAAAAAAACGTGGGAAGATTCTGAGGTAAGTGGCATGTGGTAGACAAGTTTACACTAACTTGAGTTACGATGATATGAACAATAAATAGCCCAACTAAAAATGACGTTGATGAATTTGATTTTTTTAGCTATGCAAGTTGTAATAGTCGGCGAAACTAAAAGTAATTTAAGCAAGGTGCAAATTTATTCCGGTTTTAACCATATATGTGTTATAATCATATCTCATACCTACAACACGCTTATTACAGTATTGATTGATTGATTGATTGATTGATTGGTGTTCGAACGACACGTTCAGCACTATTGGCTACCTCGTGGTGCTCATTTTTTTTATTGGTGAAAGAAGCCGGAGTGCCTAGAAAAAACCATCGACCCTCGGCTGGAAAACTGACAATCCTTGCACTTACATGTATTACAGTAAATAATTTTGAAACAAGTGTTGCTTAGTCCAAAGATGGGCATTGTTAATTATAAACCACTTGATTTCATGCTTCTTTTTAAGTCTGGCATTTAAATATAAATATCTGAGAACGTTATAACTGATGATCAAAATAAGGCAATATGGACCCGATCATTCGTTTTTTGTGAAGACCCTGTGTTCCTTCTCGGGACAAACAGTTTTTTGCAACTTTAATTAAATGAAGGAACTATTTTTAAAATAAAAAACAGGAATAAGAATATGTTTTTTCTTTTTTTTCAAATCAATTTTGTTGGTATGTATTCACTCATTGTGATTGGAAACAAACTGTTTTTCTCTGTCCTTCTAAAACAATTGTCTTTTTTCAAGAAATTTATAACCAAATGATACCACCGCCACCGCCTGTTTAACACACACACACACACCAACATTGAATGGTCGGTGCCAAAATATTCTCTATGAAACTAATTAGCTCAAGGTGGCACGGTAGTATTTACCGGGCCATAGGGATAATGATAGCCTTTTTAGAATGTTACCACGTTCTTTCACTGACCTAGAACCTAAATACACAGTTAACAGTGAACTTTCATTATAATATTCAGAAACGAATTTGAATAGGTATGATGACCGTTTCCTTTTCCCGCTATCTTTATTAACCTAAGGCCAATAGTGTTTTTATGTCTTTTATCATGCAGTGAATACAAAATAAAAAAAAAAAAAATAACAAAAATTCATGTACACCTGTGTGTAAAATCATTTCATATTTTTCTACACCTGATTCATCCTATAGCTTGGGAAAAGATGTTCACTAGATGCTGTTTTTTTTTTGTCCACTCAGAGTGTGCAAATACATTAACCTAAGTAAAGTACACAAAAGTGCAACCTAGTTCCCGGAAGGTAAATACTAGCGTGCCACCTTAAAGGCCAAAATACTCTTAGACAGATTCCATAATTTGAATATATATATATAATTATTTAAGGAGGTGACAATCCCGCATTATTTTAAATGATACTAATGTTGTCTGGGTACTCTTTTTATGTTTTTGTAACAAGTGAAGATAGTTTTATATAACATTATATATGATTCCGGTAACTGACATTTATCATGTTTCTGATTTCTCAAGGATATTAGGCGTACTTTTATTTGGGAGATAATCACTCCTGTACGTTGATGTTTTAAAAATGTCCTTTTTCACTTTAGATGGCTTTTATTTTCTATATGTTAACATTTACTACAACACAAAGGTTACCTTGAACAAAGTTGAACAAATCCTTACAGCACCAATAGATTGTATAATGTTCTCTAATTGAAACCTTATGTTCACTGCGAAAAGCGGCTACACGTAATTTAAGTTATGAGCCTATCAAAATGAAATACGCGGAAATATTTGAGTATATTTGTTTTTATTTTTCTATTGTAGTCCAATTACAGAGAATATAATTAGTTTTTATGTTTTGGTCATGATTTCAATTTTTACAATGCAGAACTTTTACTTTAACAAAATTTAGTATAATTCTAACAAAACCAAGATCACTTAATTCGTGAATATGCTAGTACATGTGTACACGAAATTTATGATTGAATTAAAAACTGAACTGTGGAGATGATCATTATTGTAGATAAGTTTTTAAAATCTTGAACAGAGATATTTACAATTTTTTGAAAGAAAGTTTCGATGCATCCTGTACAAGAACATGAGGTACTCTTTTTTTATTGTCTCAATGAAAATCATAGGACATTTCCTAATCTATATTGAACGACACCAAACACATTCATTGTACCCATTTCCCCCATGGTTTTCTCTAGCAATGCACCGTTCTCCAGGCCAATCGAAATTTTGGACTAGAGCAATTGATATATTGTTGACTTATTCTCATCTAGAATATGCACATGATAAAGTTTCGAGCATATTAACAAAGTTACGGGCATCCCTATAACTCCTTCCAAAAATGATACCATTATAGTAATATTTCAGTTACGCGTATCTCTGTAGATTTTTTTATTATTTTTTTTGTTATTATAAGGATTCATCTGTGTATAACATATTGTGCTTTTACAGAAAGAATAATACCATACTATACAACATTTTTATAATTTTTAGGCTGAAGGCGTCCTTCATCCTGATATGCTCATGATGCTGTACATGTACCTTAAATTACGCGTACACATTTTCCCAAAGTGATTTACGAATTATATAGTGCACATATAAACTTTACTGTAGCAATATTGATACACAAATGACACACATACTGATGAGACATTATCGTTTCAGACTGATTGCCAGAGGAATGGTTCTCACTTGGTTAAAATAGAGGATGCATCTGAAAATCTCTGGCTGCAACAAGTTATGATTGGTGAGTTTTCTTTAATCGCGTATCTGACAAAATATTGTATACTGATATATACAACTGGAGCAAAACAATTAGTTATATGAGATTCTAATCCCCTCGCAAAAATGCATTCCTCCCCGAACAGTCATCCAAAAATTATACCGACCTAAGAGTTAATTTGAAGATCTAAGTTTTTTTTATTTTGCTGTTTCAATTTCCCTCACCAAACTAATGTCCAAAACCATTCATATACAAATTAGCAATAATTTAAAAGCATAAATTCATCAAGAAATCGTATGTGTTTTGGTTCTGTTCTTCTACATTATGCTCTTACGTTTTTTAAGATCGCAACCATATTTAATCCCGTTACATTTTTACATGTCTGTCCCAAGCAAGGAGCCTTCACGCTAGAGATTGTCGTTAACTATTGTCTGCAATTATAGAATTTCGTGTATTGATTCACTATAAATAAGGCTGTTGGATTTCTCTTTTCAACTGTTTTACATTTGGTAATCCTGGCGCCTTTCAAGCTAACTTTACAGTTAGCTATTTGCCTCGTTTATTGAAAGACAAGTGCTTACCTGTTACTATTCACGTCCCTTTTCTTTGGGTAATGTGGATAGTTCTCTCATTGGCTCCCTTCATCATGACAAAATATTGTGACAGAGCGTAAGATAAAGCAGTATTAACTATTTATGAAGTGTGAACAACTTATTTTGAAATCTGTTAATATTTATGATTATGTATACTACACAGTCACAGAATTGTATTTTTCACAGTTTGTTCAATATAAGAGCCACTGCAGTGACATATAAACGTTAAAATGTTATTAGTAAAAATAGAGCGGTGATATAGACATCATAAATTGATCATACCTGTTACTTTATATTATTACATGTATAGACATATGCATGATTCCGCCAGTGGGAATTTAAATGAAAGTAATAAGTAATTGTTGGCTTCATGCTATTTATGGTGAATCACTGCGTTTTTTTATAAACATCTATTCGATAATTTATAGTTTGAAGCATTCCAAAATGAATCCATCTTTCTGTTGCATTTTAATCTGGTACAGTTTGTTTCCGACATTGCACACGATCTTGTTTTCCTGTACATATTCTGACGGTTTATGCAATCTTCTATGAAGTACAGCAACCGATGCCAAGTTCGGATTTATATCATATCAGCAGATAAAGTACATTGTGCTACCAAGATTTGCTGCGAATTTGGGGAATTTTCGGTATAAATGCTCTTCGACTTCTGGATTTGACCTTTAAACTTCAAACCTACAAGTATTCTTTAGGACTGTTAAATATTGATAGATTTTAAGTCGACTCCAGTTATTTCAAAGTTAATCGGACTGACCAAATGATTTTAGATGACAGGAATTTCGATAAATCAAAAGTAACTATAATGCTAATCTATCTATCAAAATAGACGATTAACTTTGATATAAAGACACTATCGAGTTCAAAGTAGCAACGGTCAACTGTGTTTTCGTTTGCATTAGCCCTTACGTACCGATTGTTTATTGTAAATACGTGTGAACATTTTGTAAGTGAATTGGATTAAAAAGGAGGATTGATGTCTTAAAAAGAAGTTTAACATCGTCCCATATTCAAGAACCTGTTCAAAGTGGGTAAACTCGTCCGTGGTTGTTTTTAATATGTATCGTAATAATTAGAAATTTTGGTGTTGACTTAGGACTTTTGATAGTTTATTTAATGTAATCACTGCCTTGAAAATAATACATAATTTGGATGAAGTTTAAGATTTTTAAAATTTTATCCTGTAATATTGGTCAATGGACGTTGCTAACTTCAACTACCAATTTTGTAAAAATCTTGAACTTCATCCAAATTATGTATTATTTTCAAAGTAGCTAAATTCAAGTGCAACATATACATTGAGCTGCAAAGTTTCTTATCATCTACATCCGATTTCACCTGGATAGATGCACGCTTGATAAAGCTAGTTAGTCTAGCGAAATATTGCGTTTATTTTCATCATTTTATAAATATTTTAAACATTCTTATATTTACATACTAAATAGTGTGTTATAATTACATTGTTAGGCAATCTATAGTTTTATTTGTGTAATTGAATTAATCTCTGTACTGATTAATCCACACTCCCAAAGATTTGTATGTCATGTGCTGCTATATATAGGCACTTATATATATATATATATATATATATATATATATATATCTTCATCTGGCCCCTAAACAAAAATGTGTACTGGTTCAGCGAAATGGACGTCACACTAAACTCCGAAACATATAAATGAACCAAAATTAAAAAAAAAAAACATACAATACTAACAAAGGCCAGAGGCTCCTGACTTGGGACAGGCGCAAAATGCGGCGGGTTAAACATGTTTTGTGAGGTCTCATCCTCCCTATAATATATACATGTGCCTTTGCTATCATCCGCCACTTTTGTAATACTCTCGTAACGATCTATGCATAACTTGGTGTATTGTTTGTCTGTAGTAGAATAGTGGGGGTTACCCGCTAGATGTATTATGCATATTTTATTCCTTGAACTGCTGTTGCATCCTTTTATTCATATTACAATCGATCTTGATCGTTTATCTTTCTGCTGTCAGTTTTTCCCTTCTTCCACCGTTTTCACGATATTGATTTGTTCTTCTTCCTTTGTTATATTTTCAATCATGGCTGTTACTATGGATAATAGATCAACAAGTAATTCATACACTAAAATCACACTGAGGATCATAAGAACACACTTGGTTTACATAATTTCCGTTGCTTCCGATGTAACGATCTTTGAAACATGACTGTACATGATAATAAAAATGTCATTCAATGGCAAGAACCTTAATAAGCAGACAATTGGCAGATTCAGTCTAGTGCATTAGTTGAGACCTAGTATTGCTGATCAATTTGCTGGTTACGGGTTCTATAATAATTTTCAAGATAACAGGAAGATATACTATAATTTTGATAAAATTGTCTTTTAAAGGCAATTACTTCTTTAGGGGATCAATGAATGATTTCAATTCATGTTTGCATTTTTAAAGATCATGTATGGCAGATACCTTTTTCAGTTTACAGTTTCTGTCTATCTATCATTGTTTTGTTTTATAAGTCAAAGTGCTTAAATTAGTACAAATTATCAGTTGCAATGGATCAAAATATATCTAGACACCCTAAAGACCAATCATCCAAGTATTATTCATTTATTGAGTAGTTTCATAGAGATCTATTACGTCCAGAAACATTGCCAAAGTGAAACAAAGACCTATCATTAGCCTCTAGACAGATAAGCAAAAAATTAAAGTCAATATAAAGGATGATGTAGTATGATTGCCAATGCGACAGTTCTGCACCAGAGACATAATAACGTAGAATTTAGCAACTATAAGTCACCATTCGGTCTTCAACAATGAGTAAAAACCATATCGCATAGCAATGTATGAATGGGTCCGGCATGACAAATGTATAACAATTCAAACGAGAAAATCTAACAATCTGATGCATGTACAAAACAACAAATGAAAATAAATATGATATACAGCATCATACGACAACTTCTGAATTACAGGCTCCTGATATGCATGTTTTATACTGGCTGATTTTGGTGAAATCTTATCTCATCGGAACAAATTGTGATATACTCGTGCATATCCTGTTAATGAACACCATGATTTAAAGATTAATCCAAACACTATCATTAGATGTGGTACAAACAGTTTTTTATTACAGAACTATATTATATTTCTAATACATCAAATCGTTGCAGCTCATTGTTTATAAAAACCAATATACATGTATGTCATCTTTCAGAGAAAAATATTGATATCCTGAGAATTGGTGCACATGATAGTGTTCAAGAACGAAGATGGCGATGGATTTATGATAACACACCTGTAGATTTCACCAACTGGGGTGATAAACAGCCTAATAATTATGATAATCAGGATTGTGCAGAATTGTTGAAATCCTCTTCGTACCGATGGAACGATGGTTTTTGCACATCGTTGTTGCGATATATATGTGAGAAATAGATTGGAGCTTAATATTCTTCACCAAGGTGTAGATGTATGTTATCTTGCTTTTGCTTATGACACTACCATCAATAACAATTTATAATACTATGTTAATTCTCAAAGTCATGTTGTTTCTAACGTATTTAGGCATTTATACATCCTTAGCTTTCAAATATTTTGGTTTGAGTGTTCCCAATGAACACTCTGTCTAAACTACCCCGGACAAAATGTTTGGACTCTTAATAGCATCTAATATCATGGAGTTTGATGGCCTGTTGGAAAACGGTTTCATTCAGAGGACAACTTATAATTTATCTGAATCCATAAACACTTGAATTCCTGCTTTATTGGCAAAAAAAAAAAAATTTTGCTTTATAAAAATACGAATACTTTTATGGCGAAATACAAAGAAATGAAGGTTGTAACGCAATTTGAGGTTTAAGCACTTTATACGTTTTTTTGTATGAATTATGTAAATTTAAGTGTTCAAACTTGGATAGTGTATTATGATTGTACGGCCTTGAAAATTGAAGGACGCACATTTGATATATAAGATTTTCTTGGACAACATGATGGTTATCTTAATGAATATTCCACTCTACCTAGGTGGTGTAATCTTTCTTATGATCGTCTGAAAAAAAATGTTCATTATGAAGAAAGAGAATAAGACAAATGTGTATGCATGAATTTTCATGCGGCGCAAAGGATCACAATAATAATGCGTTAAAAATCTGTTTACCCCTCCTTGTAAATATTATACTAAGTATAAATTAGTAAAATAGTCTCATTCAGAAAATGCAATAATGATTATTTAATTAATAATTTCATAAATAAATGGTTCTTTTATCTCTCCATTGTGTAATGATTATCGTACATTGACTAATGTTTTACATTTTAGTGACGTCGGTCAAGATTTCTAAATGTCAATATACAAGGGCGGATCCGGGAGCCGAACGTAGCGAGAGGAAACATTTTGGACGATTTTATCATTTATAAATCGTGAAAACATTACATAATAATCTTTTTGCAAATAAATGGGGCGTACGCCTCTACGCCCCTGAATCCGCCACTAATATAATATAACTAAATCGTATACCAGGGTTTTCCATGGGTCAGTTTTCTTTTTCGCCACCCCTTTCGCCAAATCAATATATTTTTGCCACTTTCAATTTTTGTCGACAACTGAAATAAACATATTTTTGTTAAAAATTCTTTCCAATGCTTCCCGTCTAGTTAAAGGATAAAAGACTTAATTCAGAGATTTTTCTTACTTTTGAATATATGTCTTCGTGACAACAGTTTTCTTTTCCGGACCATCGTCAAAAGAAAAGTCGAGACGTAAAATTATGCCTCAAACACATGCGTCGCTCAAACGTCAACGATTTTAAGTTCCCACTTTAAAACAGTTGTTTCTATCAAAGTTAAGGGATAAAGTTTAAGGTCAGAGATGTTCTTACTTATGAACATTTTTGTCATAACAACAGTTTTCTTTTCCAGACCATCATTAAAAAAAAAGAGGAGTCAATTTCTTTCAAACATGTCAAAGTTTTAAATAAATCCTTTAGGTGAAATGTGACGCCATTTAACCACACCATCTCATTAAACAATACACTCAACACCTTTATTTATTAGTCCATTGTTGTCGATAGCTAAAAATGCAATCAGCTGATTATTGAATCGTAACGAGTTCAAGGTGAATTCCCAGTATTGCCTGATCAGGAAAAAGTCCGAGAAATTGGAAAAAGTAAACAAGATGGACGAAGTCGAACCGTTATATTTATTTCACCAAATTCTTTCGCCAATTATTAATTTTAATAGCCACAATTTTTTTTTTTTTGCAAAATGCGAAAATGGCGACCGCCAGCGGAAACCCTGTCGTATACCACCTTAAAATTTTATAAGAAACGGCAAAACAAGGATATCCGCAATATTGGATGTATGTGAATTGGATTATCATGTTTATTTTTAAAATTCACATTGGTATTTTGGTCTCGTCGGAATGCGAGACAAAGGATGCAAATTCGTGGCAGTTTGAACTATTTGTATAAATCAGCAAATAAATACAGACTAATCATACATGTAGGTGTTGTTTAAAGCAGCTGTAACAGCAGACGAGTTTTCATGAATAAGCTCTTGCAATGAAACATCTGCTCCCTCAATTGTCAGGTTTTCTGTCATCTGAAGTAATTAAAAAGATTATTTTTATGTTCGAAATGTTTTACATTTTTGGGGAATCGTAATATTATAACCAAGTTGAGTTTTCGATGTCATTTGGTCTCTGATGGAAAGTTGTCTCATTGACTCGAGTAAATGGCCACTTAGGTTGTTTTAAGTAATCGTAGATATTGTGATGAAAATATACTACAAACTAACTTTATTCACGTTGAAAATACATAATTGCAATATACATTTAGTTCAAATGTTAACTTGAAGATTCCTTGGAATTTAAACTGTGAAATGTGCCTGCTCAGTGTGAAAACTCGCATGAGTACGCGTAACACAGTATATATAGTACCAGCAAATTTGGCGGGATTGCATGCACGATTAATTCCCTATTTCGAAAAGTTCCCGTTTAAACAAGATTTTAACACGACAAGTGTGTTTAACAATAACATATATATTGAATTTTGACGGACAATATTCAAATCCGTGTTAACGTTGCTTTTATAAGTTTGTCGTTTGAAAACGAAATAAAACCGGGTCATATTCAAAGACCAAACCAGGTCCTTATGTAGTTAACAACATTGACAAAACCGGATCCTTTCTGCTATTTTGACATGACCCAATTTTTCGTTCCATGCACATAAATACAAACATTGAGATGCTAAAATTGACTAGTTTTGCAGTCTCCGTGTTAATATCATTCTTTGCATACCTTTCTTTTTGTGCACAATTTAAAGAGAAATTAACCAAATTAGAGGCAAGGTTCACTTTTTCATCATTTTGACGTGCCTGTTTACTTATTTCTCTATTAATCTAAAACGGTTGTAGAGAATATTACATCTCACAATCGAAAATAGTTCTATGTGTATTTAGATTCTTCAATATCATAAAAATAACAAATAAATAAACAGAAATCCTACCTTTTCTCTGTTTGTTGATTGTCCTTGACCGTACCAGATATTAGATGCTATGGAGTCCAAACTTTTTTGCCGGGATAGTTTAGACACAGTCAATGAAGGTAAATCCATGACAACTCTTCGGACGCACGAAATTTACGAAGTGTCTTTTTTTCTTTCATTTTATATAAGCCATCTTCGGGTCTGCCATGAGAAACACCATATATGTCTCCAGGTGGAGAGAAATTATTTCATCGGAACCAATACGAGTTACACCATAAGTGGTTTCAATAGGAGATAACTTTTTTCCGGAGCTTTAGAGTTGTAGACCAGTTTTAAGCCTGGTTTTGTTGCTAAGTGCATATGTAGTGTGTAACCTTTTGACATAAGGTTGACTGGCATTATTCTATGTATTTCTCATTGTTTGCTTACAGATATTTTGCGTGTTTAATATAAACCTGTAGATACCATGAAAGTTAATTTACATGTTACTGTTATAAAGGCAAATACCTAATATATATGGTTTCTCAATCCAAATAGTATGTATCATCAAAATAAAAAATAAAAAGAGATATGGAAGATATTTTTGCAAAGAGAGACAACTCTTAAAAAAGGAAAGACTTTATCTTCAGCCTACGGTAACCTGATAGAATCATCGTGTTTTGATGTATGAAGGTTTGTTTAGAATTTTCATTTCATAATAAACCATTTTGTGGATCACCTTTTACATGAATAACAAGTGTAAATACGAAGACTAGTTATTATTGTCTGGTCTTGCAAAATACACAAATTTTGAATTACTTGCTTTGTATAGGCAGGGACCACTGTTTGCGTTTATGAGGAAGTGTTTTGCTTAACGCCGTGTTAATCGATTGAAAATCGGCTTTTTTAAATAAATACGTATACTTGTGGTCGTCTGTTGTTTGGTTTCAAATATAGTGTAAAAATTGGAAATTTTATGAAACATAGTCTACCTTTAACAGTTTATACCTATCTATTAAAGTTTTCGGGAGAGTATGAAAAAAAAAAAACAAAAACAAAAACAAATAAGCTAAACATAGTCATTTAATGGCAATTTTTCTTATAGAAGTAGGTATACAAAGGTAAAATCGTCATTGTTGTTTGTCTTGTACTGCTGATCATTTCTTTCTTGATGGTATCCACTTATCTATTACAGTAGAGTTATTGAAGGAATACGCAAAGATTTGTCTAGAATCGTCGTATAAGGACAATAACTCATATTGGGAGTCATCTAATAATTTTGTGGAAGCAGGAAATTTGTAATTTTTACATTCTATGCATTTGTTCCGTGTAGGAATTTCTTTATCTAGTATGGTTTTCAAGATATTAAACAATAAATGCATTTAACACTTATGGTCTATATTTAGCCATGGTGGCCATGTTGATCGATCGACATCAACGAAAAACACACAATTTATTAAAGATACCTAGGGAATCTTCAGTTACAGTTTGGTTAGAATTGGACTAGCTGTTTAAGAGAAGAATATGTTTTCAAAGTTCACGACGATGGGCACAAATGCCTATAATAGCTCATATGGCCCTATTAAGGGCAACACATAATACATATCAAAACATGTACAACACTAACAATAGTGTAAAGCATTTAACCAACTGATAAAAAACCATGCCAGCCTGCTATCTAACATAGGTAGCTTTAGGATGTGTGTCATGTACAAAGCAGATTCGAACAAGTGTTAAGATCGCCATTCATCATAAAGATATCGTAGAAAATGAGTCAGTAAGAACAATTAAGTTTAAGTCAGCACTACTAAATGTATACAAGTGTTTGAGCACCTGTTACTTTCATACATATAAAAAGTAATTTAAAATGTGTAATTTAAAAGTCAAACGCTTAAATTGTAAACAAGTTCCAGCACTGAGATTTTAAGTCAAGCTATGACGATTTAATTTCAGCGCGGAAGTTTAGTAGTGAGGTTGTGACATTCGGCGCGGAGATGTTAAGTCTATCGCTAACGATGAAAAACTTTAGGGATTAATGTGTTAGGTTTATCAACGTACATTCGTTTTGGACAGTAAAGCTCCAACGAAGGAAGTCCCTGTATTCATATAACACCAGGTTACTACTCCTTGTATTCCTAATCCCTTTCATCACTCAAAGAGCAAAGCTTATACAAAAATTGTCAAAGATAACGAACATATATTTAGTAACAAAATAAGTTCTTCAATTTTACAATTTAATTTTTCATGTACACGAACATGTATTATATTACTACACAACATTTTTCTTTTCAACATCAGTTCAGCATTCCCCTCGATATATATTTTTATAAGCGTCAATTATGTCCCACACAGTGACTATTCAGTCAATTATCTATACATAATTATAATGCTAGTGCATCATAAACTGATGTGTCGAGGACTTCTTCCAAAACGACAAACGAGGAATGAGTCACTCAACGATGGACGACATGACAACATTAATTATGAGTTCAATCACAGTCTCATTTCAAGTATATAGAAACATTTGAAGTTGTCAACATTTTATTAATGACTGCACATGAAAAATGAATGCACAAAGTTCAGATGTGCGATAAAGTCTTCTCGAATCCTCTAAAATTCGACTGGGCAGAAATTCCATTACTGGCTAAATTGTTATTTAAGAATAATTGGAGTATTTGATAAGGACAACATTTCATTTGACATATGAGTACTAAAGGTTAATTTAACGGAATGTATTGAGTTGTAAATTCTGCGTTTCATGTACCGACAAGAACCTGTTAGCAGTATAGATTCCGTAACCTGTCCAGGAACCTGTTATTCAGTGGCTATCGTTAGTTGCTGTCTATAATACTTTTTTTTCCTCTTATCTGGTCGTTTTTTTTTCGGGTAAAATTGTTTCACATTTGCACGCAGTAGCCTAATATAGCTGACTGCTTTATATGGGTATTACTTATTGATGGAGGTCGTACGGTGACCTATAACTATCAATATCGACATCAGTTGAACTCTAGTTGGTAGTTGTCTCATTGGCAATCATACAAATCTCCTCTTTTCTAATGATTACTTTAATTGACTTTCGGTGGTATTTGTAAATACGGTATTACTGATAAGCTCATTTAAATTGTTTCCATAAAATCATTATAGATACCAGGGTTAAAATGTTGTACCCCAGTAGCGCGTTTTGTTTTCAAAACACTCATAAATGACGCTCGAATCAAAAAGTTAAAAAGCCAAATAAAGTACGAAGTTGGAAAGCATTGAGGACCAAAATTCCTAAAAGTTTTGCCAAATGCAGCCTAGGTAATCTATTCCTGAGGTAGAAAAGCCTTAGTAATTCAAAATGTAAAGTTTTGTAAACAGTTAATTTATAATTATGACCATATCAATGATAACTCATGTCAACACAGAAGTGCTGACTACTGGGCTGGTGATACCCTCGGGGAATGAAAACTCCACCAGCAGTTGCATCGACCCAGTGGTT
Organism: Mytilus coruscus; assembly: GCA_017311375.1. NCBI lineage: Eukaryota > Metazoa > Mollusca > Bivalvia > Mytilida > Mytilidae > Mytilus > Mytilus coruscus. Next base: position 62,615,788 of record CM029605.1, on the reverse strand, counting down.
GAAAATAAACTCATCATAGATACCAGGATCGAAATTTTGTATTTGCGCCAGACGCGCATTTCGTCTACAACAGACTCACCAGTGACGCTAGAATAAAAAAAAAAAAAAAACAGAAGTGCTGACTACTAGGCTGGTGATTCCTCGGGAATAAAACTCATAAATAATATCATTTCATTGCATATAAGAAAATAACCATCACTGGAAGTTTACCAATCAAATGTTCTCCCTTTTACCTGTGTTCAAGTTTTAGTAACCATGTAACCTCAAGTTTCCAAAATATTCTATAGAAACACGAAATAAAATAAATAATGGTGCTTTGAAACACCCAAGATATATGTTTATGACTCAGAAATGTTTTACTGCTATGAATTGTAGTATTATTTTCCTACAACTGTTAAATTCAATGGAATATTTTTTCGACATTTTTCGTTTGCGACCGGAAATGAAGTACTATGATTTGGTGGCATTACACCTAAATAGTCTCAAATATGTCAAGTGTTTATACGGATATAAGGGACCAATGAAATCAATCAAATTTGCACAAATCATCAAATTACAGAAAATGAAAAAGAACCCGAAGTACATGGCATACGACACTTACTGGCAAGGTTCTTGATTTTGAACAGGCACATTTTTGGCGCTTGAAGCTATTATTTTGGAATTCAAGCCATCTCCTTTGTAATATCGACAAGTAGGTTAACAAAACGCATATAAAAGAACAAACACCATTGTACAATAAAAACAAGTATAAGAAAATCACTTTACAATAGAAAATAATCGGCTACATCTTATATGAATATTGATACTAGCTTTCAAACCAAACTTTTGTTGGTGTAATAATTCAATTCAGGAGATGATAAACAGCCGACACACTGAATTTATCTGAATTTGGTGTTCATGCACTTTAAACAACAATTTGAACTCTAATTTTGACGACCAAAATAAAGTTTAAATCGACAAGAAAATGCATCAATCCACTCACAAAACTATAGTGCTGCTTTTACATTGTCAGCATCTTTTTGTGACACATAAAACAATAAATAACATTACACTAGTTCTCGTCATATAACGAATCACAAAGGAATGTATATTTAAAATGTATCTTTTCAATGGGTAAAATATGGTTTTGGGAGACGTTTGTGCTTCTTGTTGATTAAGCCCATTGTTCCTGAAATCAGAACATTTTGGCCAAACAAAACCTGTAAAACTCCCTCATTAAAGTAATTTCATGACGTCACTGTAAAAGTGTACAATCATTGCTAAAGAAATGTTTGTATTTCTTAATCTCCATGCGTCTGAAGATTAAAAAATGTGATAAGTAATTATATGATTGTTTTATGCATCAGTCCATATACGTACCTTCGGCTATGACTTACCTTTCATGTAAGTTGGAATATTACCGTTGGGTGCAGACAACGCATAGCTTGAAGTAAACTTGTTTTAATGTTGCATGCACACTTTCGTTTCTTGTCCTAAATTTCTGCATGTTTCTAGCTAGTTCGCGTTTACTATAATATCGTGAACGTAGCCAAAATGAAAATTTATCATGTCTAACAGAGTGAACGAGCGTTTACTTTGTGTTCGTTTAGTCAGTTATTAACGGGCATTATATGTTATTCCACATTTAATTTTACGTGCATTCGAAAGAAAATGCGCAGTTTATTTTATGATAAATATTCGTGACATTAAACTCAAACTATATTTTCCTTTTAAGGTAGATCAGGGTTCTAAATTAATATTGATAGAGTTTGTATAATAATTTGCCAAAATGAAGTTAATATGCTATTCACAAATATATAATAACACATATCGGTCAAAGCAATTGCCTGTGACTGAAAGAAAAATAATCGATAAAACTTTTAAAAAAAAACGAAAAGTAATTTTGATAATGATGATAATGTGCTTTTAGAAAACAGAGAGAAAATTCGGGTCACTGGACTCGTTTACTTAATTAAAAACAAAATAGGTAGAGTCTTTACACATTCTTTTATAAAAATAATGTTTTCCGAGTTACTCCCATTGTATGGCGTTGTTCAAATAAAAAATAAAATCATACAAAAATTTTCTCAATTTTCTATAAACATTTGTAATAATTAGATAAACGAATCAAAGAAAAGTCGTACACGTGAATTAAACTCTTCGATCAAAATTTTTATATATTTTATTAAAGATCTAGACCGAATGTGTTTTGTTATTTTTCAATCGAAGACGGTGGAAGACATCCGATCTACCTTAAAGTTAAAATTGATACTTGCTGACAAAGCTTTACTGTCCTTAGATTTATATTGCTTACTATTTGTGTAGTAAACACATAAATTTAAATACCGATTTTAATTGTGACGCATGATACCAAAGAACAAATGTTGATTTTGGCATCTTAAGAACAATAGTTAACATTTGCATCTTAAGATGTGGAAAAAATCCAGCAACTGTAAAATGCTCTCTTTTATGTAAAACATGTTAATCATGAGGTATAAAAGAACGGAATCATAATGCCACTCACATGATTTTCAAGAAAAAAGGGAAATATTGGTCCTGTTAACTATTGCCGATAACAGACGTTTAAGTAACCGTTGACTTGTTAAGTCATTGTCCATTATGAGGTACAACACAAGTTCTTAGCTATAATGCTTGTAAATAATTTTGAAGAAAGGAAGAAATAGAATTTTGTATCAGAAATTTGAATATTATTGTTTGTTTTGTTTATAACTCGATTATAGCTATACTGATGAATTCTCAATTATATTCTAATTCAAGCACATCAAGAAAATTGTATTCAGACGAAGAAGTTCATAGTGTTTGGTTGTTTGACACACTTAACATTATTGGGGCGAATAATGATTATAGAAAATCTTTTCAACGAGAGAGCAGAAAGCAAGAGATTCTTACAACTTTCGGAAACCTATTGACCTGTTATTACATGGAAGTTCATGTGAAGGTGCATTAACACCAGGTAAAAAAATAAAATTTGTGAGACTGCTGCTTCAGTTTTTTCAGGAGTTTATAGTTTGGTGATCTGTTTAGAAATAAGCCATCATATAGTTAAAAACTTAAAGAACACACATTGAACTGGGATATTATGAATTTATGTCAAGATTGAAGAACTTCTGGAAAATCACACTGTTGTGAAATAAATTGAGGGAAAATGCCCATACTTCTTAAATCAAATATTAAGATTTTGTGTTTTATGTGTAAGTAGTTTTTTTTTTTTTTTTTTTTTTTAATAAACTAGTAGGCAAACACGTATTTGAAATAACCTGGCAAGAAATAATTGTGAAATTAAAAGACCGAGCTACTAGTTGTTTTGAAAATATTTCCGTTTTGTTATGTAGACAACTAAATTAAATCAAAGCAACAGCAACAGCAGTAGCATGTGTATATTGTATATAAAATATCAAGGACTTAAACAGTATTTGTTAAAACACTGTATTTTAAATTTACAAATAAACCAAATGACATTGATCGCATGAGATGTAGATATAAGAAGATGTGGTATAAGTGCCAATGAGACAACTCTCCATCCAAGTCACAATTTGTAAAAGTAAACCATTATAGATCAAAGTACGGCATACAACACGGAACCTTGGCTTACACCGAACAGCAAGCTATAAAGGGCCCCAAATGACTAGTGTGAAACCATTCAAACAGGAAAACCAACGGTCTAAGAAACACTTTTGAACCACATCAACAAACGACAACCACTGAACATCAGGGTCCTAACTTAGGTCAGGTGCACACAAATGCAGTGGGTTTAAACGTTTTAATAGTCGCCATCCTTCACCCTACCTGAAACAATAGTGTAACATCCCAACATAGAAAGACACACTATACATATCAATTGAAATGGCTTCACTCAATCAAAAGACGTATTAACAAAATCAAGTGAACATACACTGAACGAATAAATTTGATCTACGACACAATGTAAATACAAAAAAAAATAATAGAACAAGGGTTAGATGTAAATGATATCAAAAGACAACCATAACCTTGGACAAAATGCCGCCAAACAAAATAACATTTTCTAATGAATCCATATACACATCAGCTATTTACAAGACCAAACAATAAGCCTGCTATTAAGTCTGAGAAGTATTATGACCTCAACATGGATACTGTTATATCTTATTGATGCAAAACATGACCTGCAATGGCAGATGAATGGCTTTCCCATCAGAGATGTCATGGCTGGCCTACAAAATATACGATTCAAGAGCTAAAATCACTTGGATTCTTTGTTGTCAGAAAAGGTCATCCATTTTCATCAGAAATAGATTTCGAATGAAGAGTATCGTTTTCGTTACAAGAGAGAAAACTCATGTTCAATCTGACAGATGTTCAACATAAATGTTACATTGTTCTTAAAATGCTTAACAGAGACGTTATAAATTTGGACTGTATTACTACATACCATTAAAAGACGTGTTAAGTCTATGTAGTACAAGAGAGATACTGCAATGTTTTGGAAAAAGAAACCTATTTCATTGCATAACGCTGTTTATCAAGCAAATGCTAAAGTGGGTTAAATGTGGGTTTTCCAAATTATTTTATTCCAAAAGAATACTTATTTGATGGACGGCTGAAAGGGAGTTGAAGATTAATATCAGAAAACATACTAGAGGAACTTTACATGTAAGATTTGAATGTTTGTTGTTAGAGAAAGAAAAAATATATGTGATTATGTCAGATCATGGTGATCTCCAGAATGGTATGAATGGGTTCAAGCAAACAGTAAAAGGTGTACGATGAACTTTTCATCCAACTTGAGATAAAAGATACAACAGATACAGTTCGGTCTGCCAAATATCCAGACTAACATCTAGAAATTGACAACGCGGGTAGGTTAAAAATAAAACTTTACGACAAAAGAGATGATTTCAGCTCACAAGGAAGCTATTAAACCAAGATTTCCAAGTGGTGAAGTTGAAATCCTCTCCTCGTACATTTTACGGACGCCATCAAGAGTTGGGGTACCGTTAAGGAATATCTGTTTTACAGATGACGACAGATATGTTCCAATTGTCGTAACTACAATCTCGTCCCCTTTCCCCGAATGTGACGTACCGAAGAAGACATATAACCAAGTTTGCCTAAAGTTTATATCATTACTATATGTTGTTTAGTTGTGAGTGGTGGTTAAATTATTTAAATAAGGAATACATAAAAAAATCCATTGCTTTGTAATTGTAGATATATTAAAAGTGATTCATCAACGGCACATGAGAATATTATTAATACTTCATCGATAGTTCATTGTGATCCGTGCATGTGGTAACACTAGAAACTTTTTTATCATCCTTCAATCATATTCTACGTTTTTGTTAACGAATACATTTTCAATGACATTCTAACATTTTGTAGATTGTGAAGTGACTTCTCGGTTCGAGAAAGACTAGTGATATCCAGTTGTCGTAATTAAAACCAGTCCTATTTTTCTCGATTGTGATATTACCGAATGAGACTCATCCCTAATATGTACATGAGTTAAGAGACGGTGCCACTAATGGAACAGGATCTACTGACCATTCGGATCACCTGATATAACATCCATGTGTTGGTGGGGTTTGTCTTGCTCAGTCTTTAGTTTTCTAGTAATGTTTTGTGAGCTTCGTTCTTCTTTCTTTGCCTTCGTTTTACAGTGGTATTGTCAGTTTTATCGACTTATTAGTTTTGGATGTTCCCTTAATCTTCTGCCCATTTTTGTTTTATTTTCTCAATATATGTTAATCTATATAAACATGTCAAACCAATATAAAACATACTGAAAGAACCACTTGAAATTCGAACGAAGCAAACCCTTGTACGTCGACAGGAAAAGCGTTACCTGCTAGGCATGTGACACCTTGTGAATCAATTAAGACAAATTTCAATCATGTAATAAAAGCAGGGTTACGGTTGAATATCCTTCAGATAAAATATCAGATTGTTTTTCTTATTACATATCCTGTCGGAGGAAGTAAAATATCAGCTGACTACGTAGTTCCATCTTTATGTATACTAAGTAACTCTCATAATTCTAATTTAGATAAATGAGCTAACCTCAGAATAGCAACAATCACTCAAAATAGCCGAACCAACCTCGACCTGATCGACTAGTTCAAATGGTCAAAGTAAATACAAAATATTTAAAAATCACATGATTATCTTCGAATCATCTTCATGACGTGATTTATCATTAAATGATGGCTCTAACGATTCAATTATTTTAAATGTTTAGGTGAATGAATTTCAAATTACCACTTGCATATATTGTATTCACAAAATAAGTCATTCACCTATTTAAAAACTAAGAACTTTCCTTATCAATAATCATTTTGAATAGCCGGTATTTGTTGAGAATGCAAACTTCATGAGTCTCTTTGCAATACTATCGACGTCTTGAAAGGTTTGGTTGTCATGATGCTGAACAATGAGAAAAAGATTTCGAGTAATGTTTCTAATAAAATTGTATATATTTTTTGGTTTTGTTCGTCTTTTCGTCCATTTTGCATTGTCCATGGCAATGATTGGCCTTTTCAATTTGAAAGTTTGTATTGCTTTCTTTTAATCGGGTTTTCGGATAAACGCGTCGTCTAATTGTGTTTAGATCTTAAGACTGGGAAAAGTATCCTTCGATTTCGAACTCGAAAACAACTAAATATTTCAAATCAAATACTTTGAGAGCTCTAGCCGAAAAAATAAATAAATAAGACACAATTTTCACAATGAATTGTTACATAAACATAACAAATGAAACAATCCGTTTGTTATCAGTATAAACAAAATATTTGTTTTTATTTATTTATTTTTCAATTGCTCCAACATTCCATTTTTAAATTGTTTTGTGTAAAACACTTGTAATGCTTTAAGATTGATTTCATTTTTCCATCAATTATTTTCTCACAAGTGACCACTGTTTTGACAAAAGGAATGCGGTAACTGGCTGTAAGTTAAGTACATTTATAAGTTTGTTTACTCGTTTTAAAACAGCTGATGTTTTTGGCTTCAAAACGACAAACACATTTAGGTACATGCAATATGTACAATATGAACATACATTTTGATGAAAGATTCATAATTGTATCTAAGGTTTATTGCTACTCGCAAGTCATCGTAGCGGGTGTTAAATGAAGTTCGGAAAACCCGTTTTATTTTTATTTTCTTTAACATTTGCGGGTGACACATTGGCTTTTATAATGAATCATACTTCACCAATATAAATATTCCGAAACTGAATAATCTGCATGACTTGTAACTACTCATTGTTTTTTTTTTTCAATCCCCAATCTGATTTAATAGTTGCTACCATGTAACATGACACAACTGTTGTTAAAATAAGGCTACACGTATTATCAAAATTAAATTAAATACCTGTAAAATATTCTTTTGAGCATAATAATTAGTGCTTATCTATTACGATTAAGAATGATAAAGGTATTCAAATGCACAATAATATTATAACACGATTCAAATTAAAGTTTGAGTTTATGATGAATTACATCAACATGAATAAGCTCTCCGTGTTTCGTTAATGTATTAATTTGTAAAAATAAGACATGTAGCTCAATACTTAACAAGTGTACCATCAATTTCTGTTATACGTTTAGGAGAAGTGTAACAAACTGATGCATCGAGAATTCCTCGAAAGAAGACAACCGCGGAAAAATCAGTAAATGTGCAGCAAAATATGCCAGACAGTATGGTATTTTATTAGGATTAAAGAGGTAGGGCCATTTTCCCGGGAAATTTTTTCATTTGATTAGACAGGTAAATCATGTTTTTAAATAGCCCGATAGATGCTAATTATAGTTCATGAAAATACGTCACACCATCTATTTTCATACCTTGAACAGGTATTCCTTCAATAAACAAGGCCAAGTCTATTGATGTTTTGGGTTTATCAAAACGAATATTGATTTTGTTTGTTAACACCCCTGAGGAGAACGAGATACCATACCCCGTAACCTGTCAAGAAGCCAAATAATATCGGACGCATTTAACTGGGATGTTGTTTTCCTCAATCTGGATGTATCTATCTCTGTCGGTTTTACCGTCAATTTGAACCGAACAACCTCTTAAACCAGTTGAAACTAGATCACCTTGTGTTATAAACAGATGTAATCTGACCTTTTTCTGGACCCTTTGTTGTGATACAGATGCAACACTTTCTTGATGTTTTACCTACTGTCACGATTGGAAGTCAGTGATGTTTTATTTTCTGATGACTTAGGTACCGGTGCAAGGACGTTGGTAACAATGTCAGTACTAGTATCTCCACAGTTGGTGGATTGGTGATTAAAGTGCTGTCTGCGTTTGTTACATATAATACCATTTTCAAAAACGGGTGTTGTTCAAGGTTTCGAAAAATTGTTTGTGTTGTTTTGAATTTTTTCTGCAATGGCCTATTTTTGATTATGTGTATATTAAACACATATCATTTGGGTTTCGTTGCTATATAATCAATTCTCGTGTAATTGTTTATACATGTACAGCCACCTACTTCAGTTTTACGGCAATCGTTCCTTGTATATACTAGTATATAAAAATGTAAACACAGGAATAGGAAGTAAGACAAGAGTATGGAAATAAACAGCAGGGGCGGATCCAAGTGAGGGCGAAATGGGCGTACGCCCCCTTTTTCCAAAAAAAAAAAAACTATCGTAATCTGCTTATTGTTACATTAGTGCTTTTCACAATTATTTTATGTTTTTGCAAAAAAGGTCCAAAATTTTTTCACCTCGCTCCGCTCGACGAAAGATTTGATTCTAAACCTCCTCTTTCAAATATCCTAGAAACGCCCTGAATAGGTACACACACAACAAGCACAATAAGCAACTCATTTTTTCTTTAGTGAAATGATAGACTATATAGTCAAAATGATCCATGATGTCTCTATGAATTAAACAAACATCCGAAAAATATGATTGAATCATTAATTTCAACACAAAAATGCATCAATTCAGCGGAGATTTGAACCCTTCTAAAAATCCAACCTAATATTTATATTTCCATGCGTTACCAATATGGCCACGGCGACTCTTGGAGAATCAATGGTTATTAAGCAGTTATATAGGTACAATTTAGTGATGTTCCACTCTTAATTAAAAAGTTGTTTTCATGTAATAAGGACACACTAAACCAATTTCATTTTTGAGCAAAAAGGTTGTAAAAGTTATAACAACAACAAAAAACATAACTTTGTTTTGGTTTGAAATGTCCTTCTTGGGGATTCCTGTTTTTCCAACCTAACAACATGGTAAATTCCGCATATTTGACTTTCATCCTTTTTTGGGGCGTAAATAAACTGTTTTTTAGACATATCAAAATATATAAAAATCGAGATATTGATCAAAAAGCATTTTATTTCTTTTTTTTTTTATCGTAAATTTTATTCTATCGGCACTTTTTGATATTGGCCCTTCTGTGAAAAAAATTCAGGGGAAATTGGCCCTACCTCTTTCTTTATTATTCAATTGTTGTTTTATGCATTTTAGCATGCTCATTTTGCAACTAATTGCAGTATACAAAGTAAACCAGCTTATAATAACAGGTAAAATAATTTTAAAACGGTTACCCTGAAGTAAATAAGCTAATCAAGCCAGATTGTTTACTTTCAGTCAATTTGGACATCAATATCTTTGCTTACCATGCAACACTACTTGATTTGCAGTTAAGTATATGAAACGTATAAAACAGTTAACTTAGAAAATATGGACACATACAAAACGTATCTGACTTCCAATTCGCGATGATGACCGTACTATTTACGTAATATCCTTTACAGTCGACTTTCCTTTATTTTTTGAATATGAGGAATACAATCCTTCGAATGGAGTTCGTACATAATTACCATGCCAGAGCAACATGTATCGATGATGATATTGAAACCGCAAAAATAGGATAGGGCTCTTTACTGCTATGAAACTTGAAAGATGTAATCATTATACTTGTACATGTTGTAATATATTTTAGTTTGCAGTCGCTCAACTGTGTCAATATCGCGAAAAAGATCAAACTTTAAGCAGA